>JAAAKG020198186.1:0-23850 GCA_010014905.2 Druon quercuslanigerum | reverse complement strand
ATATATATATATATGTATATATATATATATACATGTGTGTGTCTGTGTGTGTGTTTATTATGAAATAAAGAAATGACTATTCATTTTTTTTTAAACCTATGTGAATTCCTCGATTACAGAAAATAAAAAAATAAAATTGTACAGTATCTATAATGTAATAATAAGCAATATGTGGCGTGTGTTAATGTATTTTATATTATCATAAAAGATACATCGTTTTTCGATATTATTTTTCCGTTCTCATAATTTATACAGTGATTAAAGGAATAAATCAAATCCACCAACATTCTTTTCTAATTTTTTTTCTTGAAAAAAGGAATTTAAGTTTTCTTACTCTAAATTTTTAATTAATTTCGTTTAATTTTTCTTATTTTAAATTTTGAATTAATTTCGTGATATATGTGCAATAACAAAATCTGTTATTTTCTTCTAAATTTCTGTATATGGAAAAATAATGATATTTTCAACTACTCTTTTATCTGTGCTTAGCTTTAGATAACTTGGTTACCTTTATCTTGAATAAATGAAATCTCAATATTGCGTAAATTCACGTAATAGTAGGAGGCTTTTTCAGATATTTCTTGTTTAAATAACTTATGACTTTATAAAGTACAAAGTTCCTTAATTTCTATTATTTTACACTTTTCAAAATACTTTTTATGAGTTTTACAATTTAGGAAAAAAAATCTAGATGTTAAATTGCAATAATCCAAAATTTAAAATATCACGATCTAAATTGTTTAACTTCAGAGATGCTAAGCAGCATAATTTAAGAGTGGTAAAATATAGTGAACACTAGGACAGCAAACTCTAAACTCCCATGAAAATTTGCTTTAGATTTTGAACAAACCTAACATTATGTGAATAATGTCTTCAGCAAAAAATTTTTTTTTCATTAGGAATATTAATAGTATATTACATCACAAGTAGTGTTAGGTACGTCTTTACCTTAAAAAAGGCCAATTTTCGCAGGACGAGTAGTAACACCATGGCCGTAGACCATCGTATTTTCTCGTTATCCTGTGAACATTGAATTTTTCAAGTAAAGACAGTTGTGCACCTGCGAGTGATGTACGATATTTGATTCAAAACCAACATGTGTTACGAGCCTATAGAGCCCCTGAAAAGTGAGTGTCTGAAATTCCTTTACAGAAATGATGTGAGAATGTCCTATGAAGGAAATATTTTTTGATAATGATGATGGTCACTGATCAAACTCTCTTCTGTTTTGTTTTTCTCATTCTATCTGATTCGCCAAAGGCCACCTTATATTTAACCTTAGTTTTTTTTGGGTACCACAATTGTATTGTTGTTGATATGGTTTCAAAAGAAAACATACGATCGATGTCAGACATTTTTTATGAAATTGATTTTTTCTATTTTCTAGAACATTTTTTATATATATTTAATATCCCGCAAGCGAAACCACAACAATCATTTTAGTTTTTTTAATTGATTTTCGAAAATCTTGTCTTTGTATCTACAGCATAAGTCAGGTACGTGTGCGCGTGTTTGTGTGTAACTGTAGTAAATTAATAAAATACATTGTGCGTTACGCAGTGGCCATTTGTAGAACTAATAAACTCACTGTGCGGTGGCGTTTGGAACTAATTAACTGCCGCCAGCTTAACGGTACGATAAACGGCTACATTTAAGCTCACTGTTCTGAAGTAATAATCGGCTCATAATATGGTGGTTTCGAATAAACAATTTTTAAATAAAAATTGTTTGTTGTTTATTTTAGAATTTATTCCTAAAATACTTAGTTACTCAAATTCCTGAAATCTCTACTGATAGACAGACAGTACCGATTTAGTACATGTAGGATTCGAATGGATTAGCCATGTAAAGTTCAACCAATTTCCACCTTACAGAAATTTTTTATGAAAAAATCACGCCCATTAGAAAAAATATATTTTGCTGAAAATCCGCTGTTAACATATTTAAACGAAAAACAGTAATATACGTGTTGCTTTTGTATAGAATACTTTTTATAAATAATTTTATCTGAATAAAAAAGTACCTTAAGGTCAAGCTTGACTATCACTACTAGACGATTTTCACATTTATTAATTACTTTACTGCTGAAGGGATAAAAGAACTCACCAATTCAATTCTCAAGTGGAGCCGGATTTACAATAGCAGGCATATTTTTTTTTTAATTTTGAAAGAAATTTCAAGAAAACTATTTGCTTCCCCTCACCCTCAATATTTTTTTCTTTTGATAAACTAAGAAATTCCTTATAAACAGGTTATGTCTATCTGGTCAGCTTAATTACACTCACCAACAGAACCCAGATAAAGTGCACAAGTAAGCATGATAATGCAACTAGCGATCTTCATTTCTTCTATACAGATTCCGTTAAAGGCGACTGAGAAATTTTAAATATATTCGATGCTATATGTAATAAAATTTACCAGATTACTAAGATTCAGCTATATCTGCAAATATTCATAAACAGTCATATCTACTACGCCTGTGACGTAAATTGTAAGCAAGAGCGGGAAACAAATTACTTGCTAAGAATTCGCTTTACTTAACGTTTATGTACACGTGTGATTTTTTTATCAGTTTAAATATATGTTCCTACTGTGCCTAATAATAATGAATCGCCCTATATCTTTAAGCAAATGTACTTATCTCAAAATTATTTAATTTTGTCGCTACTTGCAGAAACTAATAACTTTTTACTATTTACATTGAAAATAATTCAGGTTTGAAAAAATTTATAGCAAAACCATTTTCAGCATACATTTTTGAATACAGAAACTTAAAAACTGTTTAGTGATTATTATTTTGCTTACATTTTTTAGGAAGTGACTAACGGTTAATTGACAAAAGGTTAATAGCAAGTACTTATTTTTGCCATCTTTCCGAAAACTGAGCTCATCTTAATTAAAATCACATGGTAATTTTAAAAGTCCGTGTGATAGTTAATGTTTCCCGATTAATAAATAGGGTATTTATTTGGTTGAAAAACAAAAAAAAGGCGGGATGGATATATCAACAATATCCAAAAGTCAATTTTTTGGAATACCCTAGTACATACTTTTAAAACTAAAACCAGAAACTGCATTTTTTTAAAAGTACTAAAATTTTAATTTTAATTATTTAGGGATGCTCAATAATTACTTTAGGACTCTTGGACATAAATATAATTCTAGATCCTTGCTAAATATTATATTAATATTAATAAAAATATATTAAAATTCAAAAGTATATTACTGGAAATTATAATATTGAAAATAGCATATTCTTTACATGGATTAAGAGTTGTACTCAAAATTGATAGTAAATTAATTTGCGAAGAGCCGAATTTTTAAAAATGTAATATAATTAACTGAATTCATGAAAATTGACCTGAAAACCCTGCAAAAAGCATATTGATTTTTAAAAGTAGGTAAGTTGCGCAATAGAGCGATTCATTTCTCAAAGTCAATTCGCTCTCACGAGTTCTCATGAGTAGCCCTGATTAAAAGTTTTCTGAAAAAATTTCTGTTGTTCCTAGGAAGTATTAAATCGTCTCAAAGTTGAAGTCAAAACAAGGTATGTCTAAAGAAACATTTCTATATAAAAAAAATTCAAAGAAATACAGGAATATTTTTAATTTTTTTCCATCCTGAAACTAAAAGTTTTCTAAAACATTATCGGTTAATCTTAAAAAGTTTTAGATCTTCTAGAAGTAGGAACAACATAAATCTATAGAAACATCTAAAGGAAAAAAGTAATCTTCGTAAGGTTATCAGAATTTCTCTACGGCCTTTAATAGTGTGATTCTACTAATTTAACGAAAAGAAAGTGATCAATTGCTCAATGGAAATATTTCAATTTAATTTGGGCTTTGCACGTTTGAGAATGCGTGTGATCTTTGTTTACACCATTAATGCTCACTTACATTTTAAATGACTTTAGCTGAAGACTTGTGACCTTTTCAGCATAAAGTAGCAAACAACTATGACTCTCGAATTCAGTTCTGACCCCCCTTCCCCCTCCTCAGTTACCAAAGTTTGGAGGGACTGTAGTTACAAATAGGATCTCCACCATATGGCGAATCACTACATGAACACGATTTCGATTCGCAAAATAAACCTTAAATGGGGACTGGGTGTTTTTTTGTATGTGGAGGAAAATATGCCATAAGACATCCAGATCAAGGCTGGGTAATGTCGGATTCTTACCAACTAACACCCCTCCTCACACGTCTACCAACGACTCCGGAACCGCGTAAGTATTCTTTCAAGGCTGTTGGTCATGGACGAATTTTTTTTGAAAGCCCACGCCTACTTTTAAGAGCCTCACGGCTCACTCCTTTAACAAACATCTTAAGGTTGGCTTTTTGCTGTGGGAGCGGGACGCGGAGTAACCTTCTCCTGGTACTTCACCGCCTTAGATCCGCATCTACCACGAATACCACTGCGGTCGTCTCCCATACACTCCCGAGCCAGCCAATTATATATTTATAGCAGGGAATGTTTCTAGCTTAACGAAGTCTAGGAAATAATTCCTGTTGGTCCCTTTTCTCAAGTTTATCGTAGCTCCCATAGGACCGCCTTGAGAGCTTCTTCAACATCTACAACCTCGGTAGTCTTCAAGATGTCGTGGATGACTATTTTACATCTTCGTATGAGGTCACGAACGCCAACGTTGTCTCCAAGAGCCTCTGATAGGGCAGTTCCGAGCCGCTCTGAGTCCTACTTTGTGCCAGTTTATCTCTGTCTGACAGCCTTAACAAAAACGCAAGGCCGTCAGTCTTGATACTTACCTGGACTTCCTTCAGGACGTCCGCATATTGCTTCCCAGCAGCAGGCTTGATGGCAATAGCCACTCTGCTAATTCTCCTCTTCTTTGGCCTCTTTAGTCCTTTTCTCTTTTTCTCACTACTTGTTTTAGGCAGCTTCTTCTTCTTATGCCTCCTAGTTGAGGCCTCATTTTATTTACCATCAACCTAGGTTTTGGACTTCTTGGGAGACAGATTATCCCCAGATTCCCTTCATGAGCCTGGCGCTACCTTTTTTCCCACACCCTCGAGCCGCTGATTCACAAAGAGAATACGACATTTCAGCCTCAGGTTTGCAACCTGAAAACGGAATTACACATTCTCTTCGGCTACCTCTTCTATGAATGCCTCCTTAAAACCTTCTTCTATTTGCTACATCTAGCTTTAAAGCCCCATCGAGCGTACAATCTCCACTTCATACGTCAGAAAGCTGCTGATCTCGTTTTCAGCTTTTAGGCTTTTATGCCAAAAAAGTGTCTACACCTTAATTACTTTAGTGGTCACTCTGCCCACAAATTGCTGGGAGGCTTCTGCATTCATCTGTGTCGTGGATTTTTCTACTACAGGAGTGATGCCTTGCTATTTCGTCTTGCGTAGTGTATCTCTTCTTTACCGAAAGGGACCTAGTTCTGGTTGGCGTTCTCGCAGAAGAATCCATTCCTGCCATTTATGTTTGCTTTGAATTCAGGATTCCTTTCCCTAGGTATTCTTCATAGTCCCTCTTCTCTTCTTTCTTTGCCTGTATGCCTTGGGAGGCCCTATCTGTAGCTACGTTCCAGACCAAGTATTTAGAATGCTAGACGGGTGAAAATAAGGTAAGATAATTACGGAGAACTATGAACCTGAAACAAAGAAGAAGGGATACGAAAGTAGAAACATAGAAAATGTGGTGCTGAAAGGCGGATTATAAATATGTTAATGCGTAGATATTGATTCACTTGCTGGACAAAGAGTAGGTTTTATTATCGATGAAAGAACAAGAGAGCATCTAAGAGATTATGATTTTGTATGTACCAGATTGCTGTAGGTTAAAATGAAAGTAGGAATCAAAAGATTGTTTATCTAGCTAGAAGATATAAATGGATGGGTGGGCATCCAATATCAGGATAACAAATGATATCGGAGACATATTAGTTAGCTTATGCCCAGAAAATACCTTTTTTACTGTGAATACTTAGTTTAGGCATAAAATAATCCACATGTACACATGATGTAAATGAAATAGCCACAGTATAATTGACTTTTTTGTTGCGAATGAATGACTAAGGTAGCTAGTGTAGCTAAGGGTTCTGAATGCAATACAGATCATTACCTTCTGGGCTCAAAATTAACTTAGGTCAATAAAACTGAAATTACGGTGTTTGAAGGAAAGAGTTTGTAACATATTATATTTTTATCACCAGTAATTATACAGTCTTTTTGCGAAGTGACAATTTTTTCTCAATATTGAAAATTTTAAAAATCTCTTTTCTTTAGTTTAGAGGGGTGATTCAAGATCCATCGCAGATTTAGTTTAACCCTATTTTTCATTCACATAAGTCCTAATTCTTATAAATAGAAAAAAGCACATTTAGTTTTAACTGCTCGTCTATCTTATTCATAATAGTTCTTAAATGCTAAATCATTTATAAAGCTTACAAGCAATGACTTTGCTATAATCTTTTAAGGAGATCGCTACCACGTATACAATTTGGTACCATACCTTTCAGAGTTGAGAACTTGAAACGAAAAATGTGATGCTTGTATATTACAAAAAAGGAAAGTCTAGTTTTTATTTATTACAATTTTGTAGGTATTAAAACATATATTCTTCATTTGCTACTGCGTTGCTCACCTCTGAAGATGCTAAAAGGTACAATTTACAAGTTTTGAAAAAGAGTGAACACTAGAACAACAAAACTTAAATCTGATGAGCATTATCCAGATATTTTTAACAAAGCTAATATTATTTAATTTATTTTTAACATTAGAGTTATGTTAAGTGATATATGTTTTCATTCAGGAATAATACACAATTTTTATAAACATATCGTTTTTTATTAATTACCTAATTTTTATATTATAGGTCGCAAAAAATCACTTCCAAAAGATATAAGATATCTAGTTGAAAACCTGTAGTGGCTGTGTAGCAGTGATTACAAGGTTAATTTGGTATTTATAGGATGATGTTCATCATCTCTAAAATGCAGTATTTTCACTTGGACAAATTTCAAAGCTCTTTGATGAATATCACTCAAAGTTGCGTCTTTGAGCCAGCGTCCATGATTATCACTTTCAAACGCAAGAAAGTTTAATTTATGAATGTCATCAATTTTGTTCTAGGTTCGTTCTTTGTTTTAATGACTGGAAAAGTATTATGATCTCGAAGCCTAATATGCACCAACTCTTTAGACCCTGGATCACTCATCACTTGCATATCGTAGCCATTTAAGGTCAAGCTCTTACATTTTTGGTTACCTTCTGACACTGAATGAAAATTATGTTGCGCTTGCCATGCCTGCTTAATTGTTGAATCTAAAGGAGAATTTTAAATGGTTCCGAAACCATTGAATTATTTTAAACAAATATAAATTTTTTTAAGGTTTTTGCATACAAAATATCAATAATATCCATATTCTGTTTGACTGGAATTAAATTCGTGATACAAAATATTTAACTAATTTGACACAATGAACTGTTAAAGTCATAACCCAACTAAACATTTTAATGCTTACATTGAGGCAGATTTACCTTGACTTATAATCAGACAAAGAAGCGGGCAAACATCAAATAACACTCAGGATCCAAGTCACAAGCCTCCAAAAGTGAAGAGTACTTCGTAAGTAGCACTTGATAAAGTAATAATATATTATTCAACATGATCTCAAAAACAGTCTTTTTTGTATTTAAGTGCAGTATGCTTGCATGTATTTAATTATTTTTAAGGTTTAAAATAAATTTCCCATCTGTTTGAGACGATCCGTATTATTTTCATAATTAAAATAAAAACATAAAGCTACTGGCAAACATTTATATTGATACGCCTCTGACTCGCAAGTCGACAGCCGAGTAGAGCCAAGGGAGGATTCGCCGAATCGTTCGATCATGCGATCGATTGCGTGCGCCATCGGCTAATAAGTGGGGATGGCATAGGACCAATGCACCTTATATATTGATCCCGGTATCGGTACCAGGTCTCTCTTCTAACTCAAACATCTACGAGGAAGCAACTCTCTTGGTATCTCTTGATGCCTGTCACTTAAAACAGAGCTTTACACCAAAAAAGGGGCATTATTGAAGGAACGCTATTTCTGAGGATTCTTCTTCATCATTAACAACGTTACTTCGAGAATACTACCCTGTGAGTTTGTGAGATTTTTATTTTTCTTAGTATATGCATGATTGTATTGACTTTGCACTCCGTGTTCAGTGGAGACCTCGTTGTGCATGTTTGCATTTAGTGCGGGAATTTTTATAAATGATCACGTGGCGTGTGCGACATTATTGTAACGACTTTGCACTTTATTTCACGATGAATACCTCGTTGTATATGGTCGCTCTAGCTAGTGAAATTTTAATGGGCATTTTTAGTTTAATTTTTGAGAAAAGAATAGTGCCATAATGGAATTTGTAACGACTTTGCACTTTATCTAACTATAAAGATCTCGTCGTGCAAAGAAAGTTCTTGTATTTTTTCTTGTTTTTTAACTTATGTGGGAGAATCCAATCCAGTTCTCTTTATTAAGTTAATAACATTTAAAATACGTTATCATATCTCGCTAGAGCGAACTCACAGTCCATCGTTTACTATAGAAAGAAAAGGTGATTTCGAATTTTTGTGGGTTAACTAAACTGCTGTTTATTTATTCCTGAGGTCTAGTTATAGAATGATTAGGGCTAGTTTTAAGGTCCTTTCAGCATTGGAACTAATTCACGTTGTTGGTTGTAATTTACTGAGCAGGAAAAAGTAAACGCAATTTTCTTAATATGTTCTCACGAAATTATTGTAAATATCTGTTCCTTACAGCTACTCAGTAATGGTCTATCCTGTATAAACTAGGGTGGTCAACATTTTTTTCGAGATAAAACTTTCTTTTTCCTTTTTAAGAACCTGTCAGCATTGCTGTGTGCCCTCGGGTTTTTAAAATTAACAACTGTGTCCTATGGGATTTTTAATGTGTAAAGCTCAGTTTGCGAAAAAATAAAAGGGTGAAGTACTTGTCATTAACTTTGTGAACTAAAGTTCCGTCACTCTATATATTATGCCTTTGAAACGCTTTAAAAACAAACAAAAAGACACATTTTATGTTTCTCGTTCTAAAGTATTTTATGAATAGACTAAAATTTTTTTAACAACTATTATTTTCCAAAACGCTTTTAGTCTGGAAATAATGAAAAGTTATATTTTTTGAATGAATAACGCAATCATTATGTTAATGAGTGTCCGCAGTCATTTGTTCAACACAGTTTTCAACTATTTAAAATATTATTTTTAATTTTTAATAAGAGTTATTGGTTGTTTTCTCGTCCTAATAAAACGGATTTGTAAGAATAACTGCATAAAGTACCTAACAACGATTAAAAAATGTTTATTGTCAAAACAAGTAATGGATTCAAATTAACAGTATAATGAGGCATGGTAAACAATTGCGCAGGCTCACAAAAAAGTTGTTTGGGCGTGTAATTCTAGAGAAATTCAAGGTCTTTTTCATATTATATAGATTAATACGGGGAAAATAACAAAAATAACATATCGTTTGCAGATTTTCGTGCTAAATCTGAAGAGGAACCCCAAAATATGCCGCACATCCGCACCTTTTTTGCGCTCAACATAGATTTGAAGAAAAGAACATAAATTGGATCAACAATGTTAAAAATAATCATCAATTATTGCTTTAAGCGTGTTTGTCATTAGTTTACCCGAAAACCGAATGTTTAGAAAAATGTTTAAAAAGTTTACCCGTATGAGTGGTGGGAAATGAGTCATAAACAACATGTATAAAATATTTTTAAATTTTTTTCCGATAAGTAAAATTGATTAGTGTTAATGCATAATTGCTAACTTAATTCAAGTTACTAAGCATTATTTTATTCCTTAAAAACCGAAAAACTACTTCACTGCTAGATTGGAGGGTTTAAGATGCAAAAATTAGGAAAAAACCTAGGAATTATCTAATCACATAGGCCCACGAAAAAAAATTCTCTGCTCGGGACAAATTAATGAAGACCTTCAATTTTTCTAGAATTACTCAAGCTAGGGGAAACATGGGGCACAATACCAATTTCTGTGTAAAAATTAAGTCTCTGCAAGTCGCTACACTTAATAACATAACATCGATGTTTCTATTTTCGCGTATACTTGTACACTTACTTTTTGCATCCAGGGAGAAAAGGCGAGAAGCCCAAAAATTTTAGTGGTCAAATTTATATTCAGAGCGCAAAACTGCAAAGGATCTATCTTTTTTGTTATTTTTTCCATATAAGTCTGTAAAACATGAGCAAGAACTTCAATTTCTCTAGATTTATCCTCGCTAGGGGAAAAGGAAAGTATACTATGGCATTTTTGTGTATGAATTTGGTCTTTCCGAGTCTCAACCTATAAGAATACGACACGCATACGTTTATTCTTCCGTATACTGGTATTATAAGAATAATGTACTTAAATGCGTCTTCAATTTTTTTATTCTTTTATGTAATTTATTTTCTAAATTACCTAAAAATAAATAAATAACTAGTACCCTTCGTTCGAACATTCTTCTCATCTCACTTTGTTATGCTAAAAATAGGATTTTTGTTTTCAAATTATTTTTGATGGATTTGTGGCGTAATATTGAAATTTTAGATTTTTTCATATCAACTTTAAAACATAAATTAAATAAAATGCCGGGTCCTATTGAAAAATGATTTTAAAAAATTTAGTAGGAATATTCAAAAGATATAATTTGCATGTAATACTTTTTTTCGTAGCTTCTTAAATTGAAAGTGCCGCACTTTAAATGAATGCAGTTAAAAGATGTACCAGTTTAGGTTCTGCAGTTCAAAGTTTAGCAGTTTGAAGTGCTTCAGGTTAAAGGTTTAGAGTTTAAATGGTTGCAGTGTTATGTATCAGTGTAGAATGCTGCAGCTGTACGTGCTGCAGTTTAAATTTTGCAGTTTAATGGGCTGCGCTTTAAAATGCTGCAGTTGAAAGTCTCCGAGGGCCCTTGTTATTTATTACTATTCATTCGAAGAACTTGCTCACTCCATCTTGCAATATCGTTCCAATGAGTTGTTGATAGCAGCATTAGGTCCACGATGTTGTCTGGTTTAAGATTCTCGTTGATTTTCACATTGGGCAGTCACATGCCTCATGCTAGAGACATATGCCTCTGCTCTGTAGAGAAATATGAAGTAAACTATAAGCTTATCAATGCTCTAGAATCTAGACATCAACCTAAACATTAAACCGTTCCTACAACCCTCTGAGAATATTCCGCTAATTCACTGCGGTTAAGGTGTTTAATATGTAAACAGTTGTGAAAACACACAAGCTTCTTGCACCGTAGTTTCCTGAACACGCTCATTTGGCCGCCTTTAACAAATCGGGGATCGCGCCCGCGGTAGCTCTTTCTTTGCGAATTTCATGCTAGTTCATGACAAGGACTCCAGACACTGTTACTGATGCACGTGGTTGTGCTTTGATCATCTGTCCAAAGGTTTCACAGGTTCTTTTTCTGCTGGGATAAGCCATTGCTCATGATATACCTTCTGACTTCATAAAGTGTACATGACCTTGATTGCTTTTACATTCATACCAACAAAATCATTAACCAGGTTGGGAAATCTCAAACCATTCATTAAATTTCATAACTTGGAATTAAATAATTAGAACAAAATGCAAATTAAATTGTAAAAGAAGTTTTAGAATTAGAAATTTTAAAATTGACACGGCTATGTATCAGTGATTTCAAAGATAGTGAATATTTACTTACGTATAGGGTTTAAATCCAAATCACGTGATGCTACACGTGACGATCTCTAACCTGGTCATCCTGAACGTGATGTATCTTCGCGTGATGATCCTGCACGCGATGATGAATAACCTACGCAAATTTTAAAATTATTTATTTTGTAATAAACAGGGATAAAATTGTTAACGTGAACCACATGGACCGCAAAGGATTAGCCAGCGACCTTTATTTCTCCTGTATATATATTCTCGGCAGCGACTGAGAAATTTCGATATTATATTTACAACTATATATACTAACAATTACCAGATTACAAAGCTTTAATAACAACCGTAAATATTTTAAAATTAAGCAAATAGACTATGCCTGCGCCGACAGATTTAAGCAAGAGCAGAAAGAAACTCAAAAGCTAATTGGCCAAACATGCACTTTACTTTCTATTTGCGTCGAGAAATAAGAAAATAACGTAATATTCCACAAATTAAGCTAAACAAAAATATCAGAGTAATGCAATTTTCACACTCGTTCAAGCAAATTTTACTTATGGTCCTTTTATTACAAACAACTATTAATGTTAAAATCATTGAAAACTGCCTAAAAAAATATCACTCATAATATTTATTCACTGCGTAATTAATTCTCAAAAATAGTTTTAAAGGTAAAAATTATAGAACAAATATATTACTCTCAACATTCTTTGTGTCTTTCATTCAAGAAAATAATAACCTTTCACGATTCATAGATTTACAGTTTGAAGTTCTGCAGTTTTAAGTTCTGCACTTTCAAATGGTTTTCTTGGTCCCAGGAAGTAGTTAATCTTCCAGAAACGGCATTAGAAACTTTGGTTAATCAAAGAAACACTTGAGGAACAAATAAATTTGATTCCATGGTCAGGTTCAGGCTTTAGTATGCATTAGAAAAACTGCCACTCAACAGAGTTTAATCAATAATATTTAAAAGTAATGAAATACCAGCCCTAATACTTTTAATAAATCAAAACAAGAGCTTGTGATTGCGAAAAAAACTATTCAACCTTAAAACTCAAGATAGGTAAGACGGGGCTTCATCCAATGTGCTAGGGTTTCTTTTGGAAAATAATTTATTATTACAGCAGGGACAGGGAAATTTACTAGATTATTGAACTAGTAAATGGTGTGATTATCCCGTGCCACAAAAAAAGTTTTCAGCGCATCAGACTAGACTATTGTAGTTTTTTAAAATATATTTTGCGTTAATTCAGAAAATAAATTACGTAGTAGAATAACAATATGAAGACGCATACAAATACTATGATTTAAAGGACAACTTTTGGGTACAGTTTCTGTTCAAGCTTTTCAAGTGCAAAGAATAAATATCCGAGCGGAAAGCGCGAGTTCTAAATATATCGTAGCGTGAAGCGTAACGCAATTAATTATCAAGCGCGAAGCGCGAGATTAAACAGACACGTGCCTTAAATGCAGTCAAATTTGCAATCTTACTTGGTGAAAGTCAAAAACCCTATAGGACCAAAAACACAAGTCTCAAAAACAGGGAATGCTCGTATAGTCATCTTAATTACACTCACCAACAGAATCTAACATCTATCTGATTACTAAGCTTCAATAATATCAGCAAATATTGCAGAATTAGTAAGATCTACTACGCTTGTGAGTTAACTTTCAAGTGAGAGTAGAAAGAAAATTAAAAACTAAATTTACAAACATGCGCTTTACTTTACGTTACCATTAACATGCGAGAATCATCTGATCGTAAAGAAATTAAACTGACGGAAAATTGTAGTGTGTGATTTTTTAATCGGTTTAAGTATGCTGTGTTACTGCGACTTTCAAGTGTAAGTAATAAAACCTCATGCGATATAATGGGTCCCAGGGACCCAGAACCTTTTTTTAGCTGAGTGTATCAAGAGCGGAGTGACGGCGAATTTCTATTAAGTGGGGACAATAAGTGCTAGGGGAGCCTACTAATATTCGCGTGTGTCACTTGGGCTAGTCAGGGCCTAACAGCCGGAGTGGACACAACCACAGTTCTTAACCGGGTCTGTAGGACCCAGTCTAGGAACATTGTTATAAAAAGTGAGTTGGACGAAAACGAATTCAAGGTAAATACAAATGTTAATTTGAATTTCAATGAAAAATAAGATGCTTTTGTCTTTTTCTAGATTATGTCGAAACGCGTTACAAGGTCATCGGTTCTCCGATCAGCAGAGCTGTTTGCATCAGAACGAGAACTTGAAAAACTGCATATTGTTTTGTTTGTTGCCGCTGACCTTCATGCTAAAAGGAGTGTTACCAGATTGCATGTTTCCCCCTAGGTTTATGGGTTTTCTGTCTCCCAGGGGGATTTTTAGGGGGCGGGGGGACTTTAGCGGTATACCTTGGGGGTAAAAAAACTTTAAAATTTTTCAAAATATGCGAATAATATCCATATGGGTTAAATGAGTTGATTTTCTTTTGCATTTTCATTTATTAAATAAATACGATAAATACACATTTCAGTTGCACAGCAATTTAACTCCTGGCAGCTCTGTAAGCATTGGCTAATCACACACTTTCTTTCATGTGATTGGCCTGAGAAAAAGAAAAATTCTCTTTAGGGGGAAACGGTTAGTGGAGAGGCAAATCTGAAGGTAAATGAACCACACTTTAGGGGGACTTTGCTCGATCCATCTGGCAACACTGGACAAAAGCATAGAGACAGAATGAGCGGTATGTATGCGCCTGGCACTACATCGAATACATTTTATAATATTTGAATAAAACAATTTTGTGGATTGTGTCGAAAATGTTTAGGCTATTATTTTTGTAAACCTTGTGTAGGGAAACATAACAAAATATGGAAAATACACAATAAAGCGTGTGTATGAAAATGTCGAAATTTGTGAAAATTAATTTAGAAACAAAAGAATGTTTTTTCAATAAAACAAAAAATTGTTAACAACGTCTTCAAATGCAACATTTGAATTTAACTTGTTTGGACATTAAATTTTTTCAATTACTATCTTTTATGATGTAATACAGATTTACGGGAAAAAATGTTTTTTTTTCAAGAAGTTTCCTCATTTTTTGCAAACTATTTATTATACGCAATAAATTCTTTTATTTATTCTGACGAGATTTCTTTTGAAAAACTCTGGGCTAAAATTTTAAAAAATGTAGCTAAGTCTATTTAATCCGTAGATATTTCAGTTTAATTTTTTTTTGGTCTGCTGGACCCGTACTAGGTGGAAAGAAAAAATTCGAGGTTCTAGCACTGAAGGATAAGATAATACCAAATACCAGCGTTTTTATATAAATTTTTAAAAAGTGAATTGCGCATTAGAAAGATTTAATTCTGAACGTCAATTATCTCTTGCAAGTTTTCATAAGTAGAGTTGATTAAAAATTTTTCTAAACAATTTTCCGTTTCTGATGGAAAGTATTCACCCTTTTTGAAGATTTTTTATTTTCAATAAACATAACAGCGTAAATCTTAACAGAGAATTTATGGAAAAGACATCATTTTCAGAGCGTGCTATTAGAATTTCCTTACCACCCTTAAATTAAAAGTTTTCTAAAACATTTTCAATTTGTGTTAGGAAGTTATATGTCTTCAGTAAGTAGAAGTCAAAAGCGGGTAAGTTTAAAGGAAATTTTTTTAATATTATTGATATGTCAATAGTCAATAATGAAATTCTGCTAATTAAATGAAAGAAAAGTGTCCCACTGATGATTAGAAAATTTATAATTGGTTAGTGAAAATACATGAAATATTCAGGGCGTTGAATGCTAATTAACATAAGGCTATTGAAATTATAGGTGCCTAAACAAAAAATTCTAATAAAAAGCGCAATTGTGTAACATTTTTAAATTTCACTAAACAATATTAGAACCAATAAGGACGAATTTTGAATAATATATATTAATTATTAAACCAGAAAAGATAATTTTTCATTTAAAAATGCCAATTTTTAAGAAAGTTATTTTTCAACGACGAACCAAAAAATGAATTTTTAGAAAAATACTTAATCTTTTAACTTAAAGTAATCGATCTTGAAAAAATGCATTTTATTATAAAGTAGTTTAAAGAAAAATCTTATTTATCAGAACAAATAAATGGTGAGAAATATTGTGTTACTACTAACAGTTCTTTAAAAAAGACAATTTTATATTCTACCGACTGTATCAATTATTAGTTGAAAAAAATGAAAATTTTCCATATCATGTCGCTTTAAATCTAATCTATGACACTTTTGATATTTATCAATTATATTTAATAAATAGATTTCAAATTTGGTTTAAAAAGCTAGAATACCCACGAAAATTTTTTTAAATCATCGAAACGTTTATTTATTTTTTTATGAAATTAATAGTTAACTTTGATACACTTAGAGAAAACTTATTTACAAGTTAAGGAAATAATTTATTTATTCTGATTTCTTTTAGGTCAGAATAATTAATTGTTACCCGAACAAAATGTTTAATTAAGATATTATTCACATATTCCAACCATTCTTTTCGCGGTGTGCCTCTGAGGATCCTCCCACTTACTTTACCCTGATACACTTCTTTCATGCCCCAATCATCTTAATCGATTCCTTCCCATTTATCAACTAGTGTTTCTTCTACACCACTTTCTCTGCGGATTATCTCCTTACCTACTTTATCCATTAGTGTTTTACCGTATGTAATGTGCAGAAATTTTATTTCAATCGAGTTAATTTTACTCGTATCCTTTCCTTGATAGGCCCACGTCTCGCTATCGTGCAGTACAGTTGGTACAAATAGAGAATTATGTGTCGCCATTTTAGATTTATTTCATATATTTGTACTTATGATAATAGACCATCTTTTATGCGCCTATTTAACTGCTCATCTCACTTTTCATCACTAGTAAGCAGGCTACGTATTCTTTACAAGTCTTCGGTTTGTTTCTGCCATAACCTGCAAAAACTAGCCCACGTACCCTTATTTTTTCGAGATTCACTTTTTCACTTTAGTCAGTGATCTGTGCTAATTTGAATACTTGATCCGTTTATGACCATCGTTGGATAAATCCACTTTGGACTTCCCGTATCTTTTTTTTCTGTTAATTTCATTCATCTACAAATAAATATTTTGAGTACATTTTACTTAAGGTACTTAGTAAGCTGATACTTCTGTTATTATTGCAGTTTCTTGTATCGTTTTTTATGTTCTTAATAATTATATCTCTGACCTTAGTCGACCGACTTTCTCAAAAGAGTTTTCTAACGCATCGTCTTCTGCACCGCAGTTGTGGAACCCTATAGCTTCATCTTTGGATAGTCCCCAAAAGTAGTCTATGTAAGCGTCTAGTATCTCGTCTGCATCATATAACATTTCCACATTACTATTTCTCATGTTGACTAACTCTGTACTTTTATTTCCCTTCATTTTTTTATAAAGCAGTTTTCTGTTTCCTCCAAACTCGCACTGTATTGTCTTATATTCTGATTTTATCTTTACTTTTCTTGACTAGTCTTTTAACTATCCGCTTTTTGGGATTATAGTCGGCTGCGCGGAATTTATCATTCCAATAAGCGTCACGAGGCATTCTTCCTACAGACGCAGTACCACACACTTCGATCGTACTTCTATCTCGGAACACGTTTCATGCACCCTCCATATCTTTGCTGCTTATAAGCGACTCCCAAGTTGCTCTATCTTTGCAATCTATTTGCAATTCCAGTTTCTGTAGGTTATAAATGTTGAGTCGCGTTTGTTTCATTTTCTTGGTTTTTTTTTAAATCCCTGATCGAAGTTTATTTTGAAGACTAAAAGGTAATGGTCGGTGTTACATTCAAAACCATTCATGACCCTTGTGTCTTAAACTAACTCTCTTGGTCTTTCTTCTGCAACAACAATTATAGGATATTTTCTGTTTCATTAAAGCAGTATGGAGTCGACATTGCAAACTTTTTAAATAAACGAATATATTTGTTATATATTTGTATATTATACAGGGTGATTCTTTATCTTAAGTCATAACAATATTTAAAAAATAAGCATGTAACAAAAAAAATGTTCTCTCTAAAAATTCTGGCTAAATATGACACTGTTGACTGTTCAAGAAAAGCTCCTCTAAACGTAAGATAAAAAAAACAAATTGTCGGTTTATTTCACACTGTGATGCGTTTACCAAATATGGCGCTCAACCATCATGACTGTCGATTACAGCTTGGCAGCGTCAGATTATACTTTCCATAAAACTTTCGGATTTTTTGGACTTCACACTTTTTATGGGATTTGCATCTAGGGATTATGATGGCCAGTTGTGATGGCCAGTGATCCTATTTTCCTCTTTATACTGGTTACACAGACGGCTGCGGTATTTCCGTGTTCGTCTCCCTGAAGTATCCATTCTCTATTTTCTTGCTCAAACAATTTTTCTGTAGACTTTATCAGAGCCGTCCGATAGATTTTAGGCATCCTTTCGGTCTTTATTTTGCAATGAACATGTGCAGTACACCAAAACCCAGCTTGCAGAAGCAACCCTACACATGGAGCTTGACCAGATGCATAACACTGCTTTGGACGAATGTTGAACCGTTTACGGATCACTCACATGGTGTAAGAACTCATGTCGAGAATGATGATTCATATGTGAATATTACGTTCAACCAGGCGCGTTTGATATTTTCGTTCACCCATGGGACTCGCTCTACAATGTCCTCCTGTGTCAAGAATGGTTTTGGTCTACAGCCTTCTTGACCAAACTTTTTGAGCTTGCCGTAAATTATAGGTCGGGTGCTTCTCAAAAAGCTTGATAATCATCTTATCCTCCCTTTGTTTGATCACACGCGTTTTACCCCTGTATGGCAAATTGTCAACGTTTCCTAAATCTTTATGCTGCTTCAGACACTTCCTTAAAAAGTACTTTTACTTTTTCATATAGCTAGCAGTCTCTGTGAAAGTTATTAAGGGAAATTGCGATCATGTCAACAATAATGTCAAGGAATGTCAGGAAGCGAAGACTTATTTCAGATTTAATAATTATTACCAAGAGTCTGACAGTAAGGAAGAAGAATATTAATTTAAATGTAAAATTATAAGATTAAGCTTAAACTTAAATTTTTTTTTTTAAATTCGTATCTTTAACAATACATCTTAGATTTCTTGCTGCTAATAATAAACGTGATCAAAAGGTAGAAAATATATATCATGAAGTTTGGAAGGTTGCGGGTGTATCGCATTTTTTTCGCAAGGTATTTTGAATTTTAATATTATATGGACCTTTCTAAATTTTTATTTTTATAACAAATTAAATTTCAAAAAAGATAATAATGTTCCAACTAGTTTTAAAAGTAACTACATCTTAAAGTAACTATTATTATTAAATCTGGACTTTTGAAATTGTTCAGTTCAATTTAAAACAAATTTTAAACGCTTGGTACTATATGAACCTATATGAATCAGGAGACCTTTCAAGCATTTAAAATCTTTCTAAGTAATTTCTTAATAGAAAAAGGCTGCCTGTAGTCGACCCGAAATTCCAGGCAAATAGCTTACCCTCTGAAAAATCTTTGACTTCCAATCCTGAGTTTCAGGACGACAAATACTTTTTATTAATAAATACAAATGCAAATACAAAGGCTTTAAAACAAAATAATTTTCCAGAGACCTTACAAAAAATTTATTATCCTGAAACCTTTTGAAATTCTTAAGAAGCCCCTTTTTAATTACTAGAGACTTAAATTATTTTTGAATGTTTTTAAAACTTCGGAAAATTCAAATATCTTTTAAAATAATGGAAAGTTTTTAGATCATTTTTCTAGATCCTTCTAAACTACAAAAACACCCTTAAATCCTCCAGATTTTGTAAAAAAAAATGTTGTATTCTGTTGGAACTTTTAAAATTTTTAAATAGCTTCTTTTTAAACATTTTTAAAAACGTACCAATAAAATTTTTTTAATCTTTACAAGTTTAAAACTATTTTTTACTGGCATAAAATATTTTAAATATGTGACGCGATCCTACTGGGCAAAAGAGAATTTTTACAAGACGAGCGATTGAGGAAATCTCCGACGCTGCACACGAGTTGAAATATTTATTTTAAATCATTTATATCTTATTAAATAATGTAGAATCAACATTTTTGTTTAAACACCTAGAAAGATCAGTTAATGAAATTGTAGAATCCATCATAATCTAAAAATCGATTTTTTATACTTTTTGAAATTTTAGGAAACAATACAAAAATTTTTCCTAAGTTTTCTCTTATAATACAAGTCTAAAAATGTAATTTATTTGAAATTTCCGTATGAATATTAAAAATCTTAAACACCTTTCAAAATTCATAAAAAGTTTCTCTTTTTCTTTAGTAAAATTAAAAACTCTGCATTTTATTTATATTTTTTATTTTTCTTAATGTTATCATTATTTTTATTATTTTTAGAACACTGTCGGTTAGCTCAAGTAATAGCGCTTTGTGCTTTCAACCAAAAATCCTATGTTTAATTTCTTGTCTCTAAATGTTTACCCAATTTTGTTTTCACTAAAATTTTTCTTCATGCAAATAAAGTAGAAATATTATTCATTTTTCGTGCAGTTTCGAATTCTTTTTTGAGCGTTTATGTTCAAGTCATTGTTACTATCAAATTAGATTAAAAATACATAAAAATAGTATGACAAGAACAAAATTAAGAGTGTAGAAATATGGTAAAATAAAATGATATAAAGCTAGATTTTTTTCACTAGTTCTTTGAGCTGAAATAGGTACTCAATTTGTATTATGTTGGTATTATTTTTTTTTTTAATATGATGCAAAAATAATAATGACCAAAACAAAATGGTTGGTAAATCTTGTTTCCCGCGTTTCGCGCTCTATAGTATATTTGACTCGCGCTTTGCGCTCGATAATGTATTTACCTCCCGCTAAGCGCGGTTTTTTTTATATTTCACACACTTATGCACACACTTCCTAAAACTAAAGGTCAAAGCATCGACAGTAGTAATTTCGTGATTGTGAATTCTCTTTTGGTAAAGCTCATTCGGCTTTAGTGAACATATTTTCATCACGTATAGTATCTCGTGCTTCGCACTCCCATCTGTCCCTAAAATTGTATTTCATTTCCACGAATGTGTATTATTACAATGCGTAACATGAATTGTTATTTAAACAAAGTTTAATTATCTCGTTTAAAGCGTCATTAGGATAAATTATTCGAATGTGTGATTACTATGAATATCCGTACAGAGAAATTTTTAATTTAAAAAAAATGGGTTTCAAGAATATCCAAAATGTGCTAACTTTTTGAATTTGTATCCGAAATAGGTTTCTAACACACAGTCATACATACAGACGTACATACGTATGTACATACATACATACAGACAGACAGACAGAGAAACAGACGTACAGGCAGACACATTCGTAAAAACCCTTTTTTTTGCGGATTCAGTGGGTCAACTGGGCGGGTCAAATTTGACACAAATCTCATACCTTCACTAATGAGAATGTAAAAATGGTCTTGAACTAAAAATGAGAAAAGTTTTTGAATTGCGATCCATAATCAACTCAGTTCTCGAAATGTGTGGAATGGTACAAAGGAACCTTCTTTAAATATAAGAAAAATATCTGTATAGATTTATATTAGGGTAAATAAAATTAGCAAAAAGAAATAAAGTCAAATGCGTACTTTATTGAGAAAAATCTGAAGCAGAAGTCCTGGTCCGAGGAACAGAAGTTGATAATACATAAATTTAATATGATGGAGTTCAACAAAAAATAGAAAATGACACATTGTAAAAACAGTTTCATCGAGCGCGAAACAAGAGCAGCTCTTTTAACAAAAAGGATTTCCAAAATACAAAATTACTTAAGAACAAACTTTCTTACTGAACTTTTCGTTTAAACTGTTTAAACACGCAATATTTTAAAACGCTTAGCGACTCCGTTAGAAGTGCCTAAGGGACAGTCCGCGATTTCTTCTGGGGTTAATATTTCAACCGCGCCACTGTATATGTTTATTTTCGCCCGTATTCCAGGGTAATTAATTGGTTTGTACATTCCACGAAGCAATGTTTGTTTATGATATTTTTCCAACATTGCCAAGGCGTCACCATTGGGCGCTGCTATTACAATTTGTTCTTCGGCTGGCATGGGCATAGGGGAGTTATTTGCTGTTCTTAAACGAATTCGGTTATCAGAAGGAAAAGTGTATTTTTGAAGCTCGTATACCTTGCTAGGATTGCCATTGGGAATAAGCCTAATAAATCTAAGTTCATTGAGCTTAAATCCAAGTATGGTAGGAGAAGAGTGCCCGGAAGAAGGAGACCTGAACCTGGCGCGAACATTAGAATTTGCAGGATGAGAAGGCCCGACAGAAGGAGACCTAGACCTGGCACGAAGAGTTGAATCGGCAAGAGAAGAACCCCTGGCAGAAACATGAGCTCTGGCAGGAGGAACAGTCGTCTCTTGAGAATAAGGTCTTTTAAGAGGTGTGGTCATTTCCAAAGTACGTATGTCAGGAAAAAAAGAAGTTTCGCTACGAGAACCAACAGGAATAGGGTCTATCTCAGGCAAACAATCGCACAGTGTAATTAATTCTGCAACAAGAAATAGATGGTTACATTTTTTAGGAATAAGACAATCGTACGTTTGCATATTGTAAGTTGTGCATGATTACCCCTGGGAGATTAATTGAAAAATTTATTGGAGAAAATAAAAAAAATATGTGTAATGTATGTTACGTCTCTGCACCTTATTTTAGTATAGCGACCTACTTAGTCATGCATGATTAAAGCTTCAGGGGCTAGCAGTAAAAAAACCAAAAGCGAATTAAAAGTTGATTATGATAAATCTGTGCGACGCTAAAATCGTGGATCCTCGTACAACCCTGCACCTTGTTTCACTATAAGGACCTTGTTGTGTGATGCATCACAAAAGCGAAAACAGAATCGTATGCATTAAGATCATATACATCTTATGAGCAAAATTGATATCATTGAATCCAAACCATCCTTAAAATACGCAACTATCTCTCCCTTAGTTAGAATCCACAATCTGTCACTTTGGTCATCAAGTAATAATTAAAAATTCATTAGGAATTTTTTTTATTGCAATAATTATTCTTGTTTCGCTCATTCTTATTTAATTGTCCAGTTTACTTTTTAAAATGGTTAGGGCTATTTTTTGTGTCCTAGCATTATTGGAATCAACTGATGTTGTTGATTGCAATTTTTAGTCAATTCTCACCATGTTAAAATAATCCAAGTGCACTTGAACTAAACTTCGAATATCGAGAAACACAAAATTTATCCTCGATTTTGATAGAACGAGAACGTTACAGTACACTGAAATTTTAAAAGGAGCTTTTGAAAAAAATATCCGAAGAGATCTAGAGAAAAAATGTTCCAAAGCAAAAAAAAATAATTTCGAGAAATGAATACTCGTATTAACTTTTCAATAACCTTCTCCACATGAAGAATATATAACCCTTTGTAGATGCAATAGTTATCATTTTATTAAAAATTTGGTTAAACTGTAGATTTGGATGAAAGTCAGCACGATGCAGGTTTTCAAGGCACAGAGCACTAATTTCAGGTAAAAATTAAAAAACAAAAAATTCTACTAAGAGTTTGAATATTTTATCAAATTATTCGAATTCCATTAAAAGTTGTAAGGAATGGTATTTTTTAGTTTAAAAATAAAATTATGGGGTTCTAGTTCATATTCTTTAATCAAATTTTTGAATCTTAATCCTAAATTTGTGTTTTGATCTCAAAAAATTACCTCATATAGCCTTTAACAGTAATACATATCAAATGCATATTCTCTAACTCCAAAAACTACCTTTTAATAACATTAATGTAGATCTTACAATTACATAGAAATTTCTAAGTTAATACCGTCGCTACAAATGTACTATTTTAAAGTTATCAAAATTTAAGAAAGAAAGTTGGATAATTCGAATTTCTCTTTTACCCTTAATTTGAAGTTTTCTAAACAATTTTTTGATGATGGTTAAAACTTTTTTATCTTCCAGAAGTAGATGTCTGTTCTAGGTCAATCTATAGAAATATTTTTATAAAAAGCACCTTTGTAAATATTACTATAGCGGAAGATGGAAGTAGGTCAATATACAGGAAAACTTTAAGATCAAAATTAATTTTTAGAGATATAAAGATTTATGGCCCGATATAAG
>JAAAKG020198175.1:8294-23852 GCA_010014905.2 Druon quercuslanigerum | reverse complement strand
CTGTAGATAAAAGTTTATATTTTTGGTTTATAATTAAATTATTCCTGTTAAAGATTTTTTATTTTAGTTGACGATTGCTAACTTTGGTTCAAAATTTTTAATATTTCATTTTTATTTGAAAAACTGTTGTTTTATAGTTGACAATTTATTAATTTGTTGAAAACTTAACAATGTTGTAAATATTTTTGCTGTTGTGAACAAATTATTTTTTAACCGAAAATTCATATTATTTAATTCAAAATTTATCATTATTTTAGATGAAAATTTATTTTCTTCGTTGAAAAAGAAAAAAAATTATTTTAGATGAAAATTTATTTTCTTCGTTGAAAAAGAAAAAATTCAAAATTTTGTTTGAAAATTTAAATATTTCAATTTGTTTTTAAAATTGGCCTTTTTAATTAGGAAATTCAATTTTTTTAGTTAAAAATGCATCTTTTTTGAAGAAAATTTATCTTTTTTTTAAGTTTAACTATTTCAGTGGCGGATTCATTACTTTTGTTGAAAACTGAACTATTTCAATTTTTGTAATAGGTCTTTTTTAGTTAAGAAATTAACAATATTGTTACAAATTAATTTTTTCACTGAGAATTTATCTTATTTAATTTTTGTTTGAAAATTTATATTTTTTATTGTAAACTGTATCTCTTTAGATAAAAGTTTATATTTTTGGTTTAGAATTACATTATTCCTGTTAAAGATTTTTTATTTACGTTGAAGATTGCTAACTTTGGTTCAAAATTTTAATATTTAATTTTTATTTAAAAAATTGGTGTTTTATAGATGAAAATTAATTAATTTTTTGGAAACTTAGCAATTTTGTAAAAAACTTTTGCTTTTGTAAAAAATTAATTCTCGTTGAAAAAGTAATTGTTCAAAGTTTTGTTTGAAAATTTAAATATTACAAGTTTGTTTGAAAATTGGTCTTTTTAATTAGGAAATTAAAATTTTTTAGTTAAAAATGCATCTTTTTTAAGAAAATTTATCGTTTTTTTTTAATTTAACTCTTTCAGTAGAAGATTCATCACTTTAGTTGAAAACTGAACTATTTCAATTTTTTTAATAGGTCTTTGTTAATTTTGTTAAAAATTATTTTTTGTGTGAAAAATTAATTTTTTTAACTGAGAATTTATCTATTCAATTTTTGGTTGAAAATTTATATTTTTTATTTTAAAATGTATCTGTTTAGAAGAAATTTAATATTTTTAATTTAGAATTCAACTATTCCTGTTAAAGATTTTTTATTTAAGTTGAAGATTGATAACTTTGGTTCAAAATTTTAATATTTTATTTTTATTTAAGAAATTGGTATTTATAGATGAAAATTTATTAATTTGTTGAAAACTTAGCAATTTTGTAAAAAAATTTTGCTGTTGTAAACAATTAATTTTTTAAATC
This sequence comes from Druon quercuslanigerum, assembly GCA_010014905.2. NCBI lineage: Eukaryota > Metazoa > Arthropoda > Insecta > Hymenoptera > Cynipidae > Druon > Druon quercuslanigerum. Next base: position 22,457 of record JAAAKG020198175.1, on the reverse strand, counting down.
GAAAATTTATCTTATTTAATTCAAAATATATCATTATTTTAGATGAAAATTTATTTTCTTCGTTGAAAAACAAAAAATTCAAAATTTTGTTTGAAAATTTAAATATTTCAATTTTGTTTGAAAATTGGGCTTTCTAATTAAGAAATTCAAATTTTTTAGTTAAAAAGCATCTTTTTTAAGAAAATGTATATTTTTTTTAATTTATAGTAAATATTTTAGTTTTAGATTCGCCACTGTTGGTGAAAACTGAACCATTTCAATTATTTTTTAATTTGTCTTTTTTAGTTGAAAAATTAACAGTTTCGTTCAAAATTATTTTTTGTGTGAAAAATTAATTTTTTTAAGTGAGAATTTATCGATTCAATTTTTGGTTGAAAATTTATATTTTTTATTTTAAAATGTATCTCTGTAGATAAAAGTTTATATTTTTGGTTTATAATTAAATTATTCCTGTTAAAGATTTTTTATTTTAGTTGACGATTGATAACTTTGGTTCAAAATTTTTAATATTTAATTTTTATTTGAAAACCTGTTGTTTTATAGTTGACAATTTATTAATTTGTTGAAAACTTAACAATGTTGTAAAAAAATTTTGCTGTTGTAAACAATTAATTTTTTAAACCGGAAATTTATCTTAATTAATTCAAAATATATTATTAATTTAGTTGAAAATTTATCTTCTTCGTTGAAAAAGTAATTGTTCAAAGTTTTGTTTGAACATTTAAATATTACAATTTTGTTTGAAAATTGGTCTAAGAATTTATCTATTTAATTTTTAGTTGAAAATTTATATTTTTTAATTTAAAATGTAACCTTTTAGATAAAAATTAATTATTTTGGTTTAAAATTCAACTATTTCAGTAGAAGATTCATCACTTTTGTTGAAAACTGAACTATTACAATTTTTTTTAATTGGTCTTTTTTAGTTGAAAAATTAAGAGTTTTGTTAAAGATTATTTTTTGTGTGAAAAATTAATTTTTTTAACTGAAAATTTATATTTTTATTTTAAAATGTATCTCTTTAGACGAAAGTTTATATTTTTGGTTTAGAATTCAATTATTCCTGTTAAAGATTTTTTATTTTCGTTGAAGATTAATAACTTTGATTTAAAATTCTAATATTTTATTTGTATTTAAAAAATTGGTGTTTTATAATTGTTTTTAGAATTTGTTAATTTGTTGGAAACTTAAGAATTTTATTACAAATTTTTGCTGTTGTCAACAATTAATTTTTTAACCGAAAATTTATCTTCTTCCTTGGAAAGGCAACTATTCCAGTTAAAAAATCTTCATTTCAGTCTTTTAAAAAAAGAAAATTCATCTTTTTATTTTAAAATTTAATTATTTTAGTTGAAGATTCACTATCCTGCCTGAAATTTCAAATATTCAATTTCTGGTTAAAAATGTATCTATTTACCTTAAAAATTAATTATTTAGTTGAAAATTGATCTGTTTTAGTTGAAAATGTTTGTCTTTTTTGTTAAAAATTCAACAATTCTAGTCGAAGATTTATAATTTTAATTAAAAATCCACCATCCATTTCTCGCCTGAAAAATAATATTTTTCTGAACTCTCTCGATGAAGGCTTTTTTTTTTCTTGAAGAGCACTTAGCAATTCGTGTAAAAAGTTAAAAGTAAAATATGCAAGGATATTTTCGCTTGGAGGAAAAAAGCTCTTAAATCGATTAAAAAAATTTTAAACTTAAAAAAACTAACGTTAATTTATACGCGACCCAATTTTAATTAATTAAATACCGCAGTAAAAGTTCAGTTAAAATTTATTGCATTTTTAAACAAAATATTAAAATTTTCAACTAAAAAGGATTTTTTTAGCAAAAGAGATTTAACCAAACAATTCCATTAAAAAGCAAGTGTTTGAACATTGAATCAAATAGGATATTTTTTTAAACAAAATAGTTCAATTTTTAACTAAAAAATTTGATACCAAAACAAGTAAATGGTTAAACTTTTAATAAAAAGATATACATATTTAACAAAATAGTTGAACTTTAAACCAAATAGTTAAATTTTCAAGAAAGAAATAATTTTATAAACAATTTAATTCTTAAACAAATAGTTGCATTTTGAAACCCCCCAAAAATTGTTTAAAATAGAAATGAATTTTTAATCCAGAAGGACAAATTTTTAACAAAACAGCTTATTTTTTAAACAATTGCGAAGAGTTTTAACCAGGAAGTTGAATTTTCAACAAAAATATAAATTTTCAACCAAAAATGGAATACTTCAATTTTTATGATAAAAGTTACATTTTTGTAGTGATCCATTTTTAACAAAATAATGTAATTTTAAACGATACGATTTTTTTCGAAGACAGTTTATTTTTTAAACAAAGAGTTGCATTTCGAAAAACAACCAAAAAATTTTTTTAAATTGAATTTTCAATCCAGAATGACGAATTTTTAACAAAAAAGCTGAATTCTTAAACAAATGCATAAATTTTCAACCAAGAAGTTGAATTTTCAAAAAAAATATAGGTTTTCAATTAAGAATTGAAAAAAGAATTTTTTGTTAAAAAAATGAATTTTCGACTGGCTAATTTGCCTGTAAAAAGAAATATTTGTAATCCAAAAACTGAATTATCTAAAAAATCAGTTAAATTGAGAAAAAATAAGTTTTTAATAGGTTACATTCACGAAAAAGGTTATTCAAAAAAGTTAAATTTTTAACCAGAAAGAATTTAAAACAAATTACATGAATTTTTAACTAAAAAATTTTATTACTAAATAGTTCAAATTTTAACAAAATATTTATATTCTGAAATAAATGAATGAGTTTTCAACCCAAGAATACGATTTTTCATTAAACAAATTATTTTTCGACTAATTAATTTATTTTTGAAATAAAAAGTTTAATTTATAAGCAAATAATTGACTTTTTTACCTAAAAAGTTTAAATTTAAGAAAAAAATGAATTTTTAACAAGTTTAGTTTATTGGAAAAATACGAATGTTTAATAATTTTTAATTATTCAATTTCCACCAATTTTTGTGTGTTTTAGTGCCCAAAATTCCGTTGCAACTTGAAATATATTGCATTTAAAAAAATTTCTGTTTTTTGCTAAAAATGATTTTTTACAAAAAGAGATACATTTTCAAAACAAAAAGACGATATTTTTATTTAAAAAAAAAAAATTTTCCTACCAAAAAATTCCATCAATAACCAAATAGTTGAAATTTTAATCAAAAGAGACACATTTTTAACAAAATAGTTCAACACTAAACAAAATAGTTAAATTTTCAAGTCAAAAATGAAAATTTTTGAGAAGCCAGTTTAATTTTTAAATGAATGGTTAAATTTGGAAACCCAAAACAAGATTTTTTTTTAAAAACAGATTTTAATTTTAAAGTCAGAAGAACTAATTTACAAAAAAAATCCTAATTTTCAAACAAATGCATACATTTTTAACTAAAAACTAAAATTTTTTTGTTAAATGAAAGTAAATAGTTAAATTTTTAATTAAACAAAAAACAGTTTTAAAAATAGTTAAATTTTCATCCAGAAAAGATTTCAGTCAATTTTTCAAAAAAAAATTGGAATCAAGAAATATGCAATATTTCTACTAAACAAGATGAACTATTAAATTAAAAATACAAATTAAAAAAATAGAGTTGAATTTTTACCCAAAAAGATTTCAAATGACTTTTCAACACAAAAAATTCGTTACCGTCTATTATGTATTTATTTAAGTTAACAAACAACAAATCTCCATCATTTTTCTCGTAAAAAATTTTTTTTCATCTCGGATAATGTACGGAGCATAATACTTAAGTTATCATTTTTTAAACAAAAATTTACATATATTTCGAATTCTCTTTTGCAGATATCGGGCTGCTAACCTCCAGACTTGAAAGATGGTCAGCTTTGCTCGGGTAAGTTAAATTAAATTTTTAATTAAGTTTAGTTAAAATCTAAATAATAATAATAATAATAATAGTGATATAATAAATAAATATAATAGTGATATCTAATATAATTTTTTAAATATTTATATCAATAATTAACATGAAAAATAGTTTTTTTAAGTATTATAATAGGTCTCAAAATTCCACTCTTGATTTAAAAGTTTTATTGATTCATTTATACACAATAAACAAATACACGTCAAAAAAAACGTTGCAAACAATTTTAAACTACAAATTTCCGAAGGCAGATAATTTTTATCACGAGGCAGATAAAAATTATCCGTCTTCCGATAATTGTAGTTTTCAATTGTTTGCAGCGTTTTTATCGAACTTTAGATAAATAATATCTCAGGGATTTATTGTATATTAAATTTAAATTTTGGGAAAAACGATTCTAATTTAAATAGATGAAAAATGACTAAATAAATTCTCTATAATATAATATTTTCTGAAATGTTCATTAATCCTCTCGGGCTGTACGTTATAAGACATTGTTGACATTGACATGCATTGTGAGCATAGTAGTTGGTGGAAGGAAATTCACTGAGATTTAATTAGAAGGATAATTCAAAACTCGGAGGAAGGGATTCATGTCTAAATCCAAGTAAAATAACAAGAGGAGATATGTGATAACCAAAGTTGGAGGTGTACTCGCCTAGTCTCAGTTTCCATTACTCGGTTCAACTGAAATTCGCTAAAGCTGCGTGAGGGTCTGATAATCTCTCTCTTACCAATTAGGCTTACTTTCTACCCCACTTCTCAGTTTCTCCATCACGCTTTTTAATTTCTGTTTCCTGCGTCATAGTTTCTGCATCAAGCTTCTCAGTCCTTCTATCCCACTTCTCAGTTTTTCTATCACCCTTCTCTTTTCCAACCCGCGTCTCGATTTCTCTCTAACTCTTCTCCGTTTCTCCAACCCGCTTCTTAGTTTCTCTATTACACTTCTCGATTTCTCCATCACGCTTCTCCGTTTTTCTATCCGCGTATTAGTTTCTCTTTCCTGCGTCGTGGTTGCTCCATCAAGCTTTTTCATTTTTTCTATCCTACTTTTCATTTTCTTCATTCCGTTTTTAAGTTTCTCCATCACGCTTCTTCATTTTGCCATCCGCTTATCAGTTTCTCTTTCCTGCGTCGTAGTTGCTTCATCAAGCTTTTTCTGTTTTTCTATCCTACTTTTCAGTTTCTTCATTTCATTTTTCAGTTTCTCCATCACGCTTCTCCATTACGTTTCTCCATTTTTCTATCCGCTTATCAGTTTCTTTTTCTGCGTCATGATTGCTCCATCAAGCTTTTTCAGTTTTTTTATCCTACTTTTCAATTTCTTTATTCTATTTTTCAGTTTCTCTATCGAATTCTCAATTTTTTCATCCCGCTTTACACTTTCTTTCCTATGCTTATCAGAATTTCTATCACGCGTCTTAGTTCCTCTATTCCTCTTTTTAGATTTTAACACGTTTTTCAGTTTTTCTTTCCCAATTCAGAGTTTCTCTATCGTACTTCTCAATTTCTCCATCACGATTCTCCATTTTTCTATCCGCTTATCAGTTTCTCTTTCCTGCATCGTGGTTGCTCCATCGAGCTTTTTCTGTTTTTCTATCCTACTTTTCAGTTTCTTCATTCCATTCTCCAGTTTCTCCATCACGCTTCTCCATTACGCTTCTCCATTTTTTATTCACTTATCAGTTTCTCTTTCCTGCGTCATGATTGGTCTATCATGGTTTTTAAAATTCTCCGTCACGCTTTTCAATTTTTCCATCCCGCTTCACAATGTCTTTTCCACACCTATTAGAATCTCTATCCCGCGTCTTACTTTCTCTATTCCCCTTTTTAGATTTTAACACGTTTTTCAGTTTTTCTTTCCCAATTCAGAGTTTCTCTATCCTACTTCTCAATTTCTCAATCACGTTTCTCCATTTTTCTATCCGCTTATCAGTTTCTCTTTCCTGCGTCAAGATTGTTCTATCAAGCTTTTTCAGTGTTTTTATCCTAATTTTCAATTTCTTCATTCTATTCTTCAGTTTCTCTATCGAATTCTCAATTTTTCCATCCCGCTTTACAATTTCTTTCCTACGCTTATCAGAATCTCTCTGCCGCGTCTTAGTCTCTATTCGCCTTTTCAAATTTTAACACGTTTTTTAGTTTTTCTTTCCCAATTCTGAGTTTCTCAATCGTACTTCTCGATTTCTCCATCACGCTTCTCCATTTTTCTATCCGCTTATCAGTTTCACTTTCCTGCCTCATGATTGCTCCATCAAGCTTTTTTAGTTTTTTTTTTATCCTACTTTTCAATTTCTTTATTCCATTTTTCAGTTTCTCTATCGAATTCTCAATTTTTCCATCCCGCTTTACAATTTATTTCCTACGCTTATCAGAATCTCTCTCCCGCGTCTAAGTCTCTATTCGCCTTTTCAGATTTTAACACGTTTTTCAGTTGTTTTTTTCGCAATTCTGAGTTTCTCTATCGTACTTCTCCATTTATCCATCACGCTTCTTCATTCTTCTATCCGCTTATCAGTGTTATTTTCCTGCGTCATGAGTGCTCCATAAAGTTTTTTTTAGTTTTTTTATCCTACTTTTTAGTTTCTTTATTCCGTTTTCAGTTTCTCCATCACGCTTCTCAATTTTTACATCCCGCTTCACAATTTCTCTCCTACGCTTATCAGAATTTCTATCCCGCGTCTTAGTTTTTCTATTCCTCTTCTCAGATTTTAACAGGTTTCTCAGTTTTTCTTTCCCAATTCTCAGTTTCTCGATCATCCTTCTCCCTTCCTCTTTCCCGCTTCTCAGTTCCTCTCCTCTATCATCCTTCTTCCTTCCTATTTTGCTGCTTCTCAGTTTCTTTATCATACTTCTCAATGTCTCCATCACGCTTCTCCATTTTTCTGTCTGCTTATCAGTTTCGCTTTCCTGTATTATGATTGCTCCATCAAGATTTTTCAGTTTGTCCATCCTACTTTTCAGTTTCTTCATTCCATTTTCAGTTTGTCCATCAAGTTTCTCAATTTTTCCATCCCGCTTCAAGATTTTTCTCCCTCGCTTATCAGAAGCTCTATCTCGCTTCTTAGTTTCGCTATTCCCCTTCTTAGATATTAAGGCTTTTCTCAGTTTTTCTTTCTTAATTTTTAGTTTCTCTATCATCCTTCACTTTTCTTTTTCCCGCTTCTTAGTTTCTCTATCATACTTCTCAATTTCTCCATCACGCTTCTCCATTTTTCTATCCACTTATCAGTTTCTCTTTCCTGCGTCATGACTGCTCCATCAAGGTTTTTTTAGATTTTCTATCCTACTTTTCTGTTTCTGTTTCTCAGTTACTTAATCTCGCGTTTTTATTTGTCTTTTCCCCTTATCAGTTTTTTATCAAGCTCCTCAGTTTTTCAAAACCCCAAACCAGATTGTTTTTCCTGCATCATAGTTTCTCCATCGCTCCTCAGTTTATTTATCTCGCTTTACAGTTTCCTAACCAGGCTTCTCAGTTTTTCTATCACACTTCTCAGTTTTTCTATTCCGCTTATCAGTTTATCTTTTCCGCGTCATAGTTTCTCAATCGCGTTTCTATTTTTCCCTATCTCCTTTAATAGTTCCTCTGTTACGCTTTCTAATTTCTTTATCCCGCGTATTAGTTCCTTTAACCTGCTTCTCAATTTCTCGATCAAGCTTCTCGGTTTTTCGATCACAGTTCTTAGTTTCTCTATCAACCTTCTCCCCTCATCTTTTTCGCTGCTCATTTTCTTTACCACACTTTTCAGTTTCTTAATAGTGCCTCTTAGTGTCTCTTTTCCGCTTATCAGTTTTTTTTATAACGCATCTTAGTTTCTCTATCGCACTTCACAGTTTCTTAGTCCAGCCTCTTAGTTTCTAATTTCCGCTTTGCAGTTTCACCATCACGCTTCTCAGTTTCTCCATTATGCTTCTCAAATTCTCTATCCCTTGTCTTTTTTTCTACATTCCGCTTCTTAGCTTCTGCATTTCGCATCTTCAGCTTCCCTATCCCGCTGCTCAGTTTCTTTATCACGCTTTTTAGATTTTAGATCCAGCTTATCTGTTTCTCTAATCCGCTTCTCCATCCCGCTTTACAGTTTTATCATCACGCTTCTCAGTTTCTCTATCCCTCGTCTTAATTTCTCCTTTCGGCTTCTCAGTTTCTGCATTCCGCATCTTTAGCTTCTCCACGCCGCTTCTCAGTTTCTTTATCAAGCTTTTTAGATTTCTATCCGGCTTATTAGTTTCTCCATTCCGTATCTACATTCTACTTTTTAGTTCCTTCATCACGATTCTGAGTTCCTCTATCACGCTTTTCAGGTTCTTATTTGCACTTCTCAGTTTCTCTATCCCCCGTCTTAGTTTCTCCATTCCGCATCTTTAACTTCTCTATCCCGCTTCTCAGTTTCTTTATCACGCTTTTTAGATTTTCGATCTCGCTTATCAGTTTCTCTAATCCGTTTCTCCATCCCGCTTTACAGTTTTACCATCACGCTTCTCAGTTTCTCTATCCCTTGTTTTAGCTTCTCCATGCCGCTTTTCAGTTTCTTTATCACGCTTTTTAGATTTATATCCGGCTTATTAGTTTCTCCATTTCGTATCTAGATTCCACTTTTTAGTTCCTTCATCACGCTTCTGAGTTCCTCTATCACGCTTTTCAGTTTCTTCTTTGCGATTCTCAGTTTATCTATCTCCCGTCATAGTTTCTCCATCCCGCATCTTTAGCTTCTTTTTCTCGCTTCCCAGTTTCTTTATCACGCTTTTTAGATTTTTGATCCCGCTCATCAGTTCCTCGATTCCTCTCTTCCATCCCGCTTTTCAGTTTCATCATCACGCTTCTCAGTTTCATCATCACGCTTATCAGTTTCTCCATTACGCCTCTCGATTTGTCTATCCCTCGTCTTATTTTCTGCTTCTCTATTTCTTTATCAGGCTCTTTAGATTTTCGATACCGCTTATCAGTTTCTCTAATGCGTTTCTCCATCCCGCTTCACAGTTTAATCATCACGCTTCTCCATTTCTCTATCCCCCGTCTTAGTTTCTCCATTCCGCATCTTTAACTTCTCTATCCAGCCCCTCAGTTTCTTTATCACGCTTTTTAGATTTTCGATTCCGCTTATCAGTTTCTCTAATCCGTTTCTCCATCCCGCTTTACAGTTTAATTATCACGCTTCTCAGTTCATTATTTCTTCATTCCATTCTCCAGTTTCTCCATCACGCTTCTCCATTTTTCTATCCGCTTATCAGTTTCTCTTTCCTGCGTGAAGATTGTTCTATCAAGCTTTTTCAGTGTTTTTATCCTAATTTTCAATTTCTCCATTCTATTCTTTAGTTTCTCCATCACGCTTCTCAATTTTTCCATCCCGCTTTACAATTTTTCCATCTCGCTCCACAATGTCTTTCCCACACTTACCAGAATCTCTATACCGCGTCTTACTTTCTCGATTCCCCTTCTCAGATTTTAATACGTTTTTTAGTTTTTCTATCCCAATTCTGAGTTTCTCTATTGTACTTCTCGATTTCTCAATCATGCTTCTCCATTTTTCTATCCGCTTATTCGTTTTCTCTTTCGAGCGTCATGATTACTCCATCAAGATTTTTCAGTTTTTCATCCTACTTTTCAATTTCTTTATTTTCTTTATCTTTATATTTTATCGAATTCTCAATTTTTCCATCCCGCTTTACAATTTCTTTCCAACGCTTATCAGAATCTCTCTTCCGCGCCTTAGTCTCTATTCGCCTTTTCAGATTTTAACACGTTTGTCAGTTTTTCTTTCCCAATTCTGAGTTTCTCTATCGTACTTCCCGATTTCTCCATCACGCTTCTCCATTTTGTTATCCGCTTATCAGTTTGACTTTCCTGCGTCATGATTGCTCCATCAAGCTTTTTTAGTTTTTTTATTCTACTTTTCAGTTTCTTCATTCCATTTTTCAGTTTCTCCATCACGCTTTTCCATTTTTCTATCCGCTTATCAGTTTCTCTTTCCTGCGTCATGATTACTTCATCAAGCTTTTTCAGTTTTTCTATCCTACTTTTAAGTTTCTTAATTTCGTTTTTCAGTTTCTCCATCACGCTTCTCAATTTTTACATCCCGCTTAACAATTTCTCCCCTTCTCATATATTAACACGTTACCCAGTTTTTCTTTCCCATTTCTCAGTTTCTCTATCATCCTTCTCCCTTCTTCTTTCCCGCTTCTCAGTTTCTCTATCGTACTTCTCAATTTTTCCATGACGCTTTTCCATTTTTCTACCCGCTTATCATTTTTTTCTTCCTGCGTCATGGTTGCTTCATCAAGCTTTTTCAGTTTTTCTATCTCACTTCTCAGTTCCTCCACCCTCCTTTTTAGTTTCTCTATCACACTTCTCAGTTTCTCCATCCCGCACTTTAATTTCGCTATTCCGCTTTCAGTTTCTTATTAGTTATTTATTATTATTATTCTTATAGTTTTTTATCAAGCTTCTCAGTTTTTCGAAACTCCTTACCAGATTGTATTTCCGGCATCATAGTTTCTCCATCGCTCCTCAGTTTATTTATCCCGCTTCACAGTTTCCTAACCAGGCTTCTTAGTTTCTCTGTTCCGCGTTTTAGTTTCTCTATTCCGCTTCTTAATTTTCCTGTCACACCTCTAATTTTTTCTATTCCACTTATCAGTTTATCTTTTCCACGTCATAGTTTCTCAATCGCGTTTCTCATTTACTCTATCCCCTTTCGTAGTTTCTCTTTCACGCTTTTTAATTTCTATATCCCGCGTCTTAGTTCCTCTAACACGCTTCTCAATTTCTCGATCAAGCTTCTCGGTTTTTCGATCACAATTCTTAGGTTCTCTAGCAACCTTCTCCCCTCATCTTTCCCGCTGCTCATTTTCTCTACCACACTTTCCAGTTTCTTAACAGCGCCTCTTAGTATCTCTATTCCGCTGATCAGTTTTATTTATTACGCTTCTCAGTTTCTCTACCACACTTCTCAGTTTCTTATTAGTCCCGCCTCTTAGTTTCTAATTTCCGCTTATCAGTTTTTTTACGCTTCTTAGTTTCTCTATCATACTTCCTAGTTTCTTGGTCCTGTCTCTTAGTTTCTAATTTCCGCTTTGCAGTTTCACCATCATGCTTCTCAGTCTCTCCATTATGCTTCTCAATTTCTCTATCCCTCGTTTTTCAGTTTCAGTTTTCAGTTTCTCTAATCCGTTTCTCCATCCCGCTTTGCAGTTTAACCATCACGCTGCTCAGTTTCTCTATCCCACGTCTTAGTTTCTCCTTTCCGCTTCTTAGTTTCTGCATTACGCATCTTTAGCTTCTCCACGCCGCCTCTCACTTTCTTCGTCACGCTTTTTAGATTTCTATCGGGCTTATTTATTTCTCTATTCCGTTTCTACATTTCACTTTACAGTTTCATCATTCTTCAGTTCCTCCATCACGCTTCTCAGTTTCTCCATTACGCTTCTCGATTTCTCTATCCCTCGTCTTATTTCCTGCTTCTCGGTTTCTCTATCAGACTTTTTAGATTTTCGATCCCGCTTATCAGTTTCTCTATTCCGCTTCTCCATCCCGCTTTTCATTTTCACCATCACGCTTCTCAGTTTCTCCATTCCGATTTTCAGTTTCACTATTGCGCGTCTAAATTTCTCTAACTTGCTATTCAGTTTCTCTATTCGGCTATCTAGTCTTACTTTCTTTTATTTCAATTTCGATTACTCGCATCCCAAGTGATTTTTAACCATCTTCTTTACATTTACCACCTTTCTAACAAAATTAATTCCTACGGGGTATCAGTAGAATTAAAAGAATTTATCTGCAGCACAGTGGAGTTTCCTTTGAAAATAAACACCATAATTTAATTTGCATCAAGGGATTTCAAATAAAACTAATTTTATATGCCGCATGCGTATCGAACTTTCTTCTAGTGTGTGTATGCATATTGATTTTAAATTATAATAATAGAATATTTGATTGAACTGAATGCAGAAAGGAATATTTAATTCATGAAGAATAAAGTTTGTTTGGAAATAACCACAATTAAACTGTTCTTTACGTAAACAGAGGAGTGTATCAATCCGGAATGAGAAATGAGTAAACTTTCAATAGAAAGCAAATTGAAGAAAAAAATGTAACTTTTCTACCGTAGTTTTATATGCAACCAACGATTGTTCGAACTTTTTACCTTGTTAGTGAAACGAGTATCCTATTTCTTTTAAATCCAATAAAATACAATCAATTTCATTTACGGAAAATTACAGGGTGCTCGTAGGTCAGAGAAGACCTGGAAATCTAGGAAAAGTAAAGGAATTTTATTGTTCAAGAGTTTCGAAAAAAATCTTGCAAAATTCGTGGAATTTCTTTGATGGGCTCATTGAATTACTATCAAGGATAACAAATAGTATTTTAACTTTTATTTGGAATTCAATTCTTTCGTTTATAAAATTAATTTTAGGTTAAAAATATTTCAAGAGTTTAGTCTTTAAATATTAATGGCCAGGGATTCCTTTCTTAGTTGAAAATTCGTCTTTTTTGTTAAACTCGACTTTTTTTTGTACCAAATGAAATTTTTTTATGAAATATCTACTATTAGATTATTCATGAAAAATTACATTTTTTTGTTAATAATTGAGCAATTGATTAGTTTGTATTTTTTGTAGAAAACAAGTTTATTGGCATAAAAATACCTCTATTTTTAAATTTAACAGGGTCAATTTAAAATCAAATTTTCAGTTTGAAATTTCAACTGTTTTACAGAAAATTCTTTTTTTTTTCTTGAAAGTTCAGAAACTGTGTAAATAAGTTTTTCTAACTGAAAGTTGAACTATTCCATTAAAAAATTTATAATTTTAGTGAAAAATTCACCTCTTGGGTAAAAAATTCGTTTTTTAAAAAAAATTAATTTTTTTATCTGAAGATTGATCTCTTAAGGCAAAAATTAATGTTTTTGATAAAAATTAATTTTTTTAACTTAAAATTTATCTATTCCAGTTGAAAATTCATCATTTTAATAAAAAAATCAATATTTTTTTTTAATTCGTTTTTTTTTCGGTAAAAATTTAATTAATTCAACTCAGAATTTCAATATTCCAATCTAAAATTTATCATTTTAGACGAAACGTCATCTCCTTACTTATAAATTTGTTTTTTCTGTCAAAATTAATTTTTGTCTCTGAAAATTTAACTATTCCAGTTAAAGATTTATCATTTTAGTTGAAAATTCATTTTTTGGGCCGAAAATTCGTTTTTTTTTTGGGTAAAAATAAATTTTTTTAACCGAAAATTTTACTATTCCGATTAAAGATTCATTATTTTAGTTGAAAATCCATCTCTTTGGTTAAAAGTTTAACTATTTGTTGACATAATATTTTTCTATTAAAAATTAGACCATTTATTTGAAAATTGATGTTTGTATGTTGAAAATTTAATAGTTTACTTTGAAAATTTTACTGTTTTCTTGAGAATTTATTTATTTCGTTAAAAATTTAACTATTTTGTGAAAAAACTTTTTTTTTGTAATTTGACTGTTTCTTTGAAAATTTGTCCAATTAGACAGATGATTCATCCTTCTGGATTGAAAATTTATATCTTTCGCTTAATATAATTAAATAAATGTTAATTTTTTATTTTAAAGTTACCTCTAAAGAAACTCGAACGATAATTAAAAATTTAATGATAAGATGTAATTTATTTTATATAAAGATCAAAATTTACGGATTAATGAGTGTTTCTGTATTTAGCTACGCAAATTAGTCTAGATGTGGGGTAAAGTGGTCTAAAGTTCGGGGTAATGTCGGCTAAAGTACGAAGTAAAATAGTCTAAATTACGAGTTAAAGTAGGATATAGTTGGAGGTAAAGTAGGCTGAAGTTGGGCGCAAAGTCGAGTAAAGTACAAATTAAAGTTGGCTAAAGTTCGGGGTAAAGTTGACTAAAGTACAGGGTAAAGTCAGCTAAAGTTCAGTGTAAAGTCGTCTAAAGTACGAGTTAAATTCGACTGAAGTTTCGGGATAAAATTGACTAAAGTGCAGGGTAAAGGCGGCTAAAGTACGAAGTAAAATTGGCTAAATTACGAGTTAAAGTAGGATAAAGTTGGGGGTAAAGTTGGCTGAAGTTGAGGGTAAAGTCGAGTAAAGTACAGATTAAAATTGGCTAAATTTCGGGGTAAAGTTTACTAAAGTTTACTAAACTTGACTAAACTTTACTAAAGTTTACTAAAGTACAGGGTAAAGTCGGCTAAAGTTCAGTGTAAAGTCGTCTAAAGTACGAGTTAAATTCGACTGAAGTTTC
>JAAAKG020198174.1:30401-49609 GCA_010014905.2 Druon quercuslanigerum | reverse complement strand
GATATTTTTCACTCAAAATTTCACAAAATGTTTCTTACATGATATACACAATATTGTAATTAGTTAATTTAAAATACGTTACCTGTAATTTTTCTTTAAATTATTGAAAAATGCTGTTTTTTTCACTTAATTAACGATACCCCCGCCCCCTTAAAATGTGGAGAATTAAATAAAGAGTACTTACCACAGATGATTCTGTTTTACGTGATGATATCCAGAAAAATTATTACTACAAGCAATTACAGCACTTTAGAAAATTGCTTGAAGATTGAAGTACTTCCAAAGAAGAATACACAGATCCTCGTATGCAAGTCTCAGAGGTTAAGATCGTTAAGATTTCAATGAGAAGAGACGATCGTGTTTTGTTTTCATCAAGCAGGGCTGGCGGCCCGAGGATTGGGACAAAAAATTGCGACCCATGGGGGTGAAACATGTGTGAAACTAAACTACGCTGATCTTTGAGCAACTGTGAAAATAGTTGTTCAACCGCCGTTTAGCGTGGAATACCTTGGCGGCAAATTCGAATTGCTAGATAATTTTAAAATTTATTTCCCAATCAAAATAATTAAATTTGAAGAAAAAAATTGTTCAATTAGTTCATAATTCATTAAAAACACACTTATAGTGATTTTTATTATTTTGTAATTGCATTTTAAGTGCAATGTAAGTGCGTTTTTAAATGAATTATGAATTTATTGAACATTTTTTGCGTCAAATTGAATTATTTTGATTGAGAAATAAGTAAAACGATTAAAAAACATTTTAATTAATGAATATTGGAAAATAATTAAATAATAATGCAAGTATTTAAAAATGATAAAACGTTTTTACATTCTGAAATTATTTACTATCGAGCACATAACCTTATACAATGTTATTAAAATTAATTGAACAAATTCCGTCAATTATTATGTGTACAAAAAGTAAGCCTACGGCAGGAACAGAATAAATTGTCCCATCCAATAATATTATAAACTGTTCGGGAATTTTATTTTTCAAGATTTTTCAATCGTCTCGATTTTTAACCACAATTGTATATTTGAATATTATTTTTCATTTTGATAAAGCTGCCCATTTAAATAATAAAATCATTACAAATATTTTTAATGGATTTTATAAATGAATTTAATAGTTTTTAGAAACTCAAGAATAATGTCCAAATAGACTATGGTGAAGTCATTTTTTTGCTAAGTTATTTAAAAGTTAATGTTTTATTTCATGCAATTGGTATTATTGGTTGGCCCTTAGCATGCAGACATCTTGGATTTCTCCCACCCAACGATGGCTCTCTGAAATATTGCGCACCAGGCGCGTCATTGGTTGCCGCTTGCGCGCTTATTTGAAACAATGAAAAAATACAATTTTTGTATTTATTAATAATTAATAAAGATAATTATTAATAAATACATGTTCAAATGTTACATGGGTAATTTTTATTATACTACGAGCACCAGGTTGAAAAATAAAATGAATATTCAGTAAATAAAGCACACCATATTTTTTACTGTAATCTTTATTTATTTATTTTTTTGTTCATTATTATTATTGGTTTGGGAATAGTCATGGAAAAAATCGATTTTTCAAGATTTAGAAATTCTATGTGAGGCGGTTTCTTTTCAAAAGCCCAAAACCCACAAAACTTTTAAAAAATATTCCACTGTGCGGTCAAACTATGCAAGATAAAAAAAAGATGATGAAATTATTCATCCAAAAAGTTATATAAATTCTCTGTCAATAATTTTTCTAGAAGCCGCATAGTTTTTGTTTTATTCGTAAAAACTAATATTTAAAAAAAATTGAATTTTTGGACAAACGACACAAGGTACGAAAAAAAATTATGTTCATCACATTTTGATAGGATGCGTATTTTTTCTTTAAATCGTAAGAAATAAGCTTGAAAATAAACAAATAAAGTTTTCGGAAAAACGAACCAAAGTGCAATATAATGATAATTGTTAATTGTGTTGAGAATTTTATTCGTTAAATCCGAAGGAGCTTTAACAAAAGAGAATTCACAATCATCAAATTAGAGTTGTCGATGGTCGTCCTTTAATTTTGAAAGCTCTGTGCACAAATGTGGAGGAAGTGCAGGCTAGAGTACAAGTGCGAGAAAGTGCTTGCGAGCTGCGCGCGCAGAACGTGATAAGATTATCAGCACGCGATAAATATCTGTCCACCCGCGCGGCGGACTTATTTTTTTAAACTGAATTCTCATTTAATTGTTTAATCTAATGTTCTAAACATATTCCAAACTATCCACGTACCACTTAAACATGTTAAAATATAATTATTTTCAATTATTGACTATAAATACAAAAATGGTATTTTTGAAGATTTGAAATAAGCGTGCGAACGGCATCCAATGACGTTCCCTATGAATCGCATGCGCAATAGTGCAGAAGGCCATCATTGGGAGCAGTGGTGAGCAGTGGTGAAAAGTGGGAAAAGTGCTCCCGGAGAATTATGGCATTGTATCTTATCAGGGGAAAGGGAGTATACGGAAATTCGCAACTACGTTTTTACTGCTCAGCCATGAAGGTAATTATTAATACAAAATCAAATATTCTTTCACAACAACAAAATCTTTCCGAAAATATTGCCCTTTTTCTTTTCATACGTCTCATTTCCAAACAAGCAAGTGTCCATCTGATCCAAAGTGCTATTAGAAATTTAAAGCAGATAACGTACGAGATTGGCGCTGAGTGCAAAAAATTTGCACACAATAACAATATGCCGAGTAACATCTGGTGTTAAAAAACTTTTTACCTCCTTTAAACGCGTCCCCAACCTCAAAATTCAGAAAGTCCTGATTTATCACATTTTGGAGCTTCTAATTTCTCATTTTTTTTAAAGAAGATTTCCAAAATAGTGTTTTGGATTATGGAAGCCTGAATATTTCGGAGGCTTGTGAGTACTGAAAGTAGGAATGATTCATTACAGCAAATGATTTCTGGTGAATTTTCAAGATTTTGAGAAAACTACACTTTCGGGATTTGTCAGTTTTCGCGAATTTATAGATTGGTTTTTCGTGTTAAATTCTTATAGATTTTGATAAAAGATTCCTGATATTCGGTTACCTGCGATAAGGTTTTGTTGTTATCTTTGCGATAGGAAAGCAGTTTTGACTTTGAATCATTTCAAGGGGCAAGTAATTCTTATCAAAAGCGGCTGTCGTAACAAGTGTGACCAATCAACAATTACATTCATGTGAAGCGGAATCCGAGCCTTTGTACGATTGATATTTTTAGAAATAATTAACTGACTCAGCTTCTTCTAATATTTCAGTTAAAACTTTTTTCCTGAGCTCTTTTTCATAGCAAAATAAAATGAGGTTTTAGCAAGGTACTTATTTCAACTTTAGACCGATTAAAAAACGAAATTTCAACTTTCTACCAAGAAGATGAATTTTTAGCAAAGAAAAATTCTTTTTTACCAGAAAACACGAAAAATTTTTTACGAAAAATGGAATACTTAAACTTATTCTCAACAAAATAGTTAACATTTCAAACCAAAAGACAAATTTTCAATAAAATACGTGAATTTTTAACTAAAAATGATGAATTTTCATTTGACAAAATTGATTTTCAAGTAAAATTAAAAAAAAAAGAATTTTCAACAAACTACATGAATTTTTTTCCTAAAATTGATAAGTATTAAACTTTTAACGGAATAGTTTAATTTTAAGTTAAAATAATCATTTTTATTAAAAAACGAATATTTTTGTAAACAGTAGTTAAATTTTTAACT
The DNA here is from genome assembly GCA_010014905.2 of Druon quercuslanigerum. Lineage (NCBI taxonomy): Eukaryota > Metazoa > Arthropoda > Insecta > Hymenoptera > Cynipidae > Druon > Druon quercuslanigerum. The sequence continues at coordinate 45,862 of JAAAKG020198174.1, read as the reverse complement.
AAGTACAATAATATTAAACAAACAAATTAAGTTTTTATCAAGGTATTTAATCTTTCAACCAATTAGTTGACTTTCGAATTAAAAAAATTTTGGTTTGAAATCGAAAACATATTCAACCAAGAAATACGATTTTTTAATTAATTAGTTAAATTTTCAAAATAACCAGATCCATTTTCAACTTGAATAAAATAGTTAAATTTTCATTTAAGGAATTCATTTTTAACTAAAAATCAAATTTGGAACCCAATATTTCAACCAAGAATATGAGTTTTCAACTAAGAAAAATGATTTTTTGACCAAAAAAGACAAATTTTTAATAAAATACATGAATTTTGAAATAAAAATTAATAATTTTCAAACAAGAAGATACTTTTTGAATTACAAATGAAATGTAGTTAAATTTTCAGTTTACAAAATTGATTTTCAACAAAAACAGCAAAGATTTTTTAATAAACAGAATGAATTTTTAATAAATTAGTTAAATTTTCAAATAAAGCAGATCGATTTTCAATTTAAAAAACGAATTTTCAACCAAATATTTCAACTTTCGACTAAAAATATGAATTTTCAACGGGAAAAATGATTTTTGTACCAAAAAGGACAATTTTCAACAAAATACATGAATTTTAAACAAAAAAGGTAAATGTGAAACCAATGAGAATGATTTTTTACCAAAAAATACCAATTTTCAATAAAATACATATATTTTAAACTAAAAATGATACATTTTCAACAAAAAACGGAGTAGAACTATTTTTTAACAAAAAAATTAACTTTTCAATCAAGAAGAATGATTTTGTAAAGAAAAAACAAATTTTCAATAAAATTCATGTATTTTGAAATAAAAATTAATCATTTTTAACCAAGAAGATGAATTTTAAACTAAAGAAGATACTTTTTTAATAAAAAATGGAATGTAGTTGAATTTTCAGTTAACAAAGTTGACAAAATTGACGAAAAAAAAATGAATTTTTAACAAAGAAAAATTATTTTTTGCCAAAGAAAACAAATTTTCCATAAAGTACATGAATTTTAAACAAAAAAGGTAAATTTTCAACCAAGAAGAATAATTTTTTACCAAAAAAGACAAATTTTCAATAAACTAGATGAACATTTAACTAAAAATTATACATTTTCAACAAAAAACGGAATAGTTAAACTATTTTTTAACAAAACAGTTAACTTTTTAAACCAAAAACATTAATTTTTTTATTTAAAAATTAAACTAACTTGTTAAAAATTGAATTTATTTACTTAAAAACTTGCATCTCTAATTAAAATTTAAAATATTCTATTTTTTCGAAAATGTATGTTTTTTAGCTAAAAATTCGTCTATTTTGTTTTAAAAAGTTCTTTTTTGTAGAAAATTAACTTTTTTTTTGTTGAAAATTCAACTGTTAGTTTGGAAATTCCATTAAAAATTGAAATATTTGGTTGAAAATTAAATTTTTTGGTTAAAATTAATGTTTTTGGTTGAAAATTTACTTGATTTGTTAAAAATTAGTTTTATTAAAAATTAATTTTTTAAATTAATATTTAACTATATTTTTTATGAAGATTTAATCTTTTTGGTAGCAAATTGTTTTGGTTTAAAATTGAACTATTTTGACAAATTTATTTTATTGGTTTCGTTGACCGAAATTCTTTGGTGAAAAATTACTTTTTAAATTGAAAATTAAATTTTTCAACTAAAAACGTAACTGTTCCATTTTTCGTCCAGATTTTTTAAATATTTTATTTTATGTTTTTTAACCTTTTTGGTTGAAAACTTATCTGTTTGGGTGAAAGTTCAACTATATGTTTAAAAATTTCATCAAAAATTAAAATATTTTGGTTGAAAATGCGTTTAGTTATCAAATTTTTTTTATTGAAAATTAATTTTTTAAATTAATGTTTGACTAAATTTTTTGTCGAAATTTTTTTTGATGTAAATGTTATCTAATTTTTTTATGTAAATGTTCTCTGTTATCTATTTGGTAGAAAATTTATTTGTTTAGTTGAAAATTCAACTGTTTTCTTAAATTTGTTAAATAAACATATAAACTTTGTTAAAATTCATATTTTTTAGTTAATATTTCGTCTATTTTGTTTAAAAATTATTATTTTTGGTAGAAAATTAACTTTTTTTTTTGTTGAAAATCAATTGTTAGTTTAAACATTCCATTACAAAGTGAAATATTTGGTTGAAAATTAATGTTTTTGGTTGTAAATTTATTTCTTTTGTTAAAAATTAACTTTATTAAAAATTAATTTTTTAAATAATAACTAAATATATTTTTTATAAAGATTTAATCTTTTTGGTAGCAAATGTATTTTATTGGTTTCGTTGACCGAATTATATAATAAATATCGTAAATAATATATAATAATGAACCGTAATAACGTAACTTCCATTTTTCGTCCAGATTTTTTAAATATTTTTTTTTTTTTTTTGTTAACCTTTTTTCTTGAAAACTCATCTGTTTGGATGAAAGTTCAACTATAAGTTTGAAAGTTTCATCAAACTTAAAAATATTTTGGTTGAAAATTCGTTTAGTTAAACAAATTTTGTTTGATTAAAAATTAATTTTTTAAATTAATATTTGACGACATTTTTTGTCGAAATTTGTTTTTATGGAAATGTAATCTTTTTGGTAGCAAATTTATTTGATTGGTTAAAAGTTTAAATTTATAGTAGTATAAAATAAGTCTTTTTGGTTGAAAATTACTTTTTAAATTAAAAAATAATTTTTTTAACTAAAACTTTAACTTACCTTTTTCGTCGAATTATTTTTATGGATACTTAATCGTTCTTAGTTGAAACTTCATCTATTTTGTTAAAAAATTTGTTTTTAGTTAGAAATTCAGTAATGTTTTTAAGTCATCATTTTTATTAGAAAATTCTATTATTTTGATAGAGAATGTATATTTTTCAGTTGTAAATTCAACATTCTTTTTCAAAAATTCAACTTTACGCCTTAAAAACTCATCGTTTTGAATCCAATTTATTTTTGTTTATTAATTGAAAAGTCTTGTTTAGTTTAAAAGTAAAATCTGTTGTTGAAAATTCGTATTTCTTGGTTTACCAGTTTTTAAAAATTGAAAATTAAAGCATTTTTCGGTGGAAATATCAACTATTACACTTTTTGTGGAGAATCCTTTTTTTATATCAAAGTTTCACCAGTGTGGTTGAAAATTTAACTATTTTATTAAAAATTTTCTTTTTCTTGGTTGAAAATTAATGATTTAAACTAAAAATGTGATAATGAACTATTATATGAATCAAATTACCCAATCGGCATTAAGGAAAAGTGACAAGAATGCTTTCGATATTTTTGTGACACATTTATTTTTTAGAGAAACTTGTTTATAGAAACTATTAAGTAATTTTTCATTAGAAAAAAAACTGTTATCTTTCTTGACTCATTTAAGAATTTTAAATGATTTTTTTTCTTTTGATTAGAAAGGACTAGTGCTCGGAGTCTACGATGTAGAAAATAAAGACGATTCTGCAAAGCCAATCCTAACACCTGCAGCTATCAAATACGATCAAACTTGTAATGGAAAGCTACTCAAACAGATCCAGTTGTAAGTCTTTCACTTTCTAACTAATTTGCATTCAAGTCGATTTTGCTTGCTCAATTTTGGTCATTTTTTACATTCTTGACACACACACACACACACACACACAGAGAGAATTCAGTAAATGGAAATATGGATGCAAATTTACTTTATTTTACTTTGGTTTTTACCGAAATTTTCAGGAATTTACTTATGATCGCAGTAAAATTCATGTTTTCATTATTTAAACCGGAAAATGACGGTGAATTTTTTTTTTTTGACCGGGAATTTTACAAATTTTTAGGGGAAAAAAGCATTTGTCCAACTTTGATTTCAGCTGTTTTTAAAAACAATTAGATTGTGTAATTAGAAAACCTTTCACTTTAAACATGTTGCATTTTTGAGCGTAAATTCGAAATAAAAGAATTTAAAATGCAGTTTTAAAGACTTAAACAATTAAAAATTAGAAGCGTTTACAGTCAAAGATTTTTAATGACAAACATTTTTAGGTGATAAACTGTTAATATAAATTAATTAATGATTTTTAACGTTGAATTCACTTTAAGATATAAAAAATAAATAATAATTTATTGTACAAAACGATTCGGCATCAGTTCACAATTTTAGAATTTCTAGATTTTAACGTTAAAAATGAAACTATTTCAGTCTAAAATATTATATTTTTAAACCATGCAATTTGACATTTTTTAATCAAGAAAAAGAATTTAAACGTTTCAGATTTATTGTTCTATTTAAAAAATTTTATTTTGTAAGTTAATTTGTTCAATTTTCATGTATAAACAAAAATTGAATACCTATAATTATTGGAAAATATTCAAGTAAGTTAAAGAGATATTTAGAAGATTTGAAAAAAATATAAATTAATTTAAAATTTGAAATGATTTCAAATAATAAAATATATTTATTTAATTTCTTGTTGAAAGATTCTCTTTTTCATTCGAAAATTCGTATTTTATGGTTCAACATTGATTTTCTTAAATTAAACCCTAATTATTTAAGTTTTGGTGGACAAGTTATCTTGTTTAGTAAAAATTATTTTATTGTTGTTGAAATCTCAACTATTTCAGGTGAATATTCATTCTTTTAGTTGAAAACTAACTTTTTGTTTAAAATTCACCCATTGCAGTTACAGATTCACCATTTTAAGTTGAAGATTTATCGGTTAAGATGAAAATTAATTTTTTTACTAAAAATAGAGCTATTCCATCTTCTGTTTAAAATTGATTTTTTTTTCAAGTTTTTGTTTGCAAATTAATCTTTGTGTTTAAAAATTATTCTTATTGTTTAAAAAGGTATCCTTTTGGTTTAAAAAAATTTAGTATTTTAGTTAAATATTCACCATTTTAGTTTAAAATTCCACTATTCCGCCGAATTGCCACCCTGTTTAATTTTTGTTTTTTTTTTAACAGGAGATTTTGGGAGAAATATATGTAATTCTGAATTTTAAATGGAACCTTCTATAATAATTATTATAGTTCTAACTTTTAACAGACATTTTTTAGAGAGAATTAAAACGTAGAATTTTCAAGAAAAAAATATATAATTTAGATCTGGAACAAGGATTTTTTTTTAAATAATTGTAATTTTGACTTGGAAAAGGAAATTTTCTGAAAGAATCATTATAGTCCCGATTTGAGTAGGGAATTTTTGAAAAAAGAATTTCGAAAGAATTATTAATATTATTTTTATAATAATTTATTATTATAAATATATTTCTGAGTTCAGTGACCGGAATTTTTAATTCTATCAGTATTTATCTGAAATTGTTAATATATATTTTTGTAATCAAAGAGAGCAAAAATCTATGTTTCAAAATAAAAATATAAAAACTTTAATTATGATTTGGAACCGGGCATTTTGGGAATGATATATGTAATTCACAATTTTAAAATGGAATATTTTTAAAAGCATTATTTTATTTGTGACTTTGAACACAAATTTTTTGAAAATAATGATAATTTTGAGTTGGAATATGAAATTTTTTGAAACAATTATATATAATTCTTAATTGAAGCAGAGAATTTTTGGAAAAAGATTATAATTCAGATCTGGAACAAGGAATTTTCGAAAAGAACTGTAATTCTTACTTGGAAACGAAATTTTTTTGAACGAATTATTATAGTTCTGACTTCTAAAAAGGAATTTTGAACAGAATTATAATTCTTATAATAATTTATTTTATCTAATAATCTTTTTATTTTTTTTCTCATTCTCAGGTTAGTGTGTTAGTTAGTGTGAATATATATTTTTTATAAATAAAAGGAAGAAAGATTTACGTTTTAAACTGAAAATATAAAAACTTTAATTATCATCATAGAATTATAATTTTGAATTGGAACAGGAAATTATCTGAAGAAATTATATTTAATTCTGAGTTTTATCAAAGAGTTTTCTAAGAAATAAATATAATTTAGATCTGAAAGAAATAATAATTTTCCAAGAGAATTAAAATTCTTGAGTTCGGTCACAAAATTTGCAAATAGAAGTATAATTTCCAGACCGGGAAAATGAAAAATTGACCCGGAGAAAATTGGAAATTCAAAATCGCCCGTCGGATAGACACTGATTTGAAACGATCTTTTCGTTTTGATATGTTTGTTTATTTATTTTAAAGCTGTTCAGTATCCCATTTCATCCTTGGGCTTTTTCATAACATAAAATTGTTCTTTAAAAAAAAAATTTTGAAATGTGGGAAAATTTATTCAAATTTTTGAAAAATGACGATTGTTTCAGAAATATACATTTAAGAAATGTTGGCTTTGTAATTTTTATTATTTACAGTGACTTGAAGTAAAATAATAAACGGACTTGTTTTTTTATAGACGCAGATAAGAAGCTATTTTATATCTTTTTACGGAACTTCACAGAAACTAAACTTTCATTTTCTTCTAACAATTTTCCGTATTCTAACGTATTCTTGGAAAAATTGGAAAAGGCTTTTTAATTGAGTTTTCAAATCGAAAAGATAAATTTTGATCCTAAGAGATGCATTTTTAACTTAAATGATGAATCTTCAACCAGAAATTTGACTTTTGAACTAAATAGTTTAATTTCCAACACTAAAGATTAATTTTCTATCAAAAAAGACTCATTTTCAACAAAGTGCATAAGTTTTCATCTAAAAAAGATCAGTTTTCATCCAAATAATTGAATTTTAAACCCGGAAGATGAATTTTGTACCAAAAAAAGATACAGTTTCAATAAAATACATAAATTTTCTAAAAAAGATAAGTTTATAAATTAAAGCTAGAATGGTTAAATTTGTAGTTAGAAAAGTGAATTTTAAACGAAAAAAACGTGTTTTTAGCAAAATGAATTAATTTTCAAGCAAAAATGGAATAGTTACAGCTTCAGTTTAAAAATTAATTTTTAACTAAAAAGAAACGAATTGTCAGCCAAAGAAATTAATTTGTTATCACAGTGGTGAATTTTCAACAAAAAATATGAATTTTTGACCGAATAGTGGAGTTTTGAAACCAAAACTAAATATTTTTTCAACCAAAGAAATGAATTCTTAACAAAAAATAGAATCGTTAGATTTTTTGCAAAACAGAACATTTTTTAACGAAAAGATTACATTTATATCAAAAAAGGTAAATTTCCTACAAAAAATGAAATAATAAACATGTATTTTTAACTAAAATGATAAATCAATTTAAAATTTTAATTTTTAACCAAATAAATGAATTTTAAACTGAAAAGATAAATTTTCAAGCAAGAAAGAAACGAAATTTTAACAAAATATTTAAATTCTCAACCACAGAAATTAATATTTAACCAAAACGATGAAGTTTCAACTAATGAAAATACTGTTTTAAAAATTAAAGACTGATTTTCAATAAATAGTTGAACTTTTACCTAAAACAGATAAATTTTAAATAAAATCAAAGTAAAATTTTAACGAAATAGTATAATTTTCAAGCAAAAAGACTAAATTTCTATTAAAAAGGTTACATTTTCAGTTACAAAATTATTTTTAAACATTTTAAAAAGCTTACATATTCTCCCACAAATGCGAATTTTCAATGAAATACAATAATGTTAAGCCAAATATTTGAATTTTCCACTTCAGAAAACAAATTTTGACCTAAAAAATTAATTTTCAACCAGAAAACATAATTTTCAAAAAAGTAATTAAATTTTAAACGAAAAAAAGGTTTATCAACTAAAGTGATAAATCATTAACCAAATAAGTGAATTATTAACCAATTAGTTCCGCTTCCAACTAAGTAGAGTTGAAAATTTGATATATCAATCAAAAAGGATTTTAATTTTCTACCAAAAATAGTTAAATTCAACCAAAAAAGATGAATTTTTAATAAAATAGTTTGAATCCTTAACCAAAAGAGAAGAATGTCCAAATAAATAGTTGCGATTTTTAACCATAATTGTAAAATTAATTTCAACTTTAGTTTTTCGAAAATTCCCTAACACTATCAGGATTTCTCTGACATCCCCTGAATTTCTGGAATTACCTGATTACTCTGCAATTAAAAAAAGAATATTTTTATTGAACTCTAGATTTTTTGTAAAAATATATGTAGTAATTATGATAAATATTTGTTAAAACATTAAATGTTTTATTCGAGCTTAAATGCGGATCATATTCTCGGGACCATTGGCTCAACATAAATTCTTGGGCATTTAAGAACTCTAAAGTTTGGTTGAATTGATTTCAACCCAAAAGTGCGGACACCAAGAATGTTTTTCTTGAACTGTTTTCGAATTTAAAAAAAAAATTTTGAACCGTTTATGAAAATATTCGGTAAAAGTAAATTTTTTTCTTAAAATAATTTTTAAAAAGACATCTTTTCTATTTTTTAATTTTGCTTGATTTTTTAAACTTTATTTTTCGTATTAAGGAATTAAAAATTGGTTTTTCACATCCGAGATATAAAATAAAGAAAAAGAATTCTTGGAGTTTGAACCGTGTGAAATTTTGTATTCTTAAATGTTTATTTATAATTAAGGAGAAATAAGTTATATTGTAAACTGTGATATTTGTCGTCTGACAAGATTAATATTATTTATTTTAAAATCGGTAATAGTCCCATGATACAAAAAAAAACCCTTTCACACGTTACCTATTTTTCCATTCTACAAATTATTGAATTTATGAATCATGATATATTCAAATCGATTTCACATTTCCAGCCTGAAACAATTGTCATAATGCTGCCTGAGCTTTTCTCAAAACTAGCGTTCCATTAGTTCTTTTTATCATCTTTTATAATTTTCTCTCAGTAATTATTTTTTTTTCTCCAAGTTTTTGAGATTTGGGTAATATTCCGAAATTTCTGAGCTCACTGGCATTATTTTGATTGTTTCAGGAGGGACTAAATCTCGCGCTGGCATTACATTAACCAATTCCGGAGATATCTCGAAAAAAATGCAATTTGCTGATAAAATCGGGTCCCTAATTTTACCAGAATCACTCCTTTAACCACGCACGAATCGCAAAAAAAAAAGCAAAACAAAAAACCAAACAAATTTTATGAAATGGCCACCGGAGAAGCTGGAAGCAGCGGAGGAACCGTTCTTCACGGAATCGGTGGAACGATCGAGAACAAAAATAACGATTATCTTTGTCCAATTTGTTTTGAATTGATTGACGAAGCACACATCACAAGATGTGGTCACACTTTCTGCTATCGATGCATCACTAAATCCCTCGAAGTGAACAGCAGATGTCCCAAGTGCAGTGATATTTTAGGTCAACAGGACATCTTTCCAAATTTCCTTCTCAATGAATTGGTCTCCAAGTACAAGAGTCGGATCAAAGGTGTCTCGGAATTGCATTATCCCGATGGAAAAAGCCGTCTCGGTGCTGAAATTGTTCCACAGAACGATCATCTTCGTGATTTTGTCGCGGCTGAAAGTGCCAATCTGACGTTGCCCGATGTTAATGTGATGCTCGAGGTTCTCACTCAGAGGAAGCAGCTTCTCGAGGCCGAATCCTGTGCAGCGCAGAACAAACTCTTGCACGAATTTCTGGAAAATGTGCTGCAGCAGAAGGAGGAACGCGATCGGCAATTACACAAGGAAATTGATTTAATTAAACGAGATATGGAGGTGGTGGAGAATATTCTCCGAGATGTTCAGAAGAAGTGTCCGAGAGTCGAAGATTTGAAGAAGTCTGGTGCTAATGACTCTGATCAGATGTCGGACATCAGAAAGGAGATGATCAATTTGATAAATAACATAGACTCGAGCATGGTGAAGTCAAGCGAGGGTGGTGATTATTCGACAAATGAAAAGCCGAAAGCGAACGAATTCTCGAGCAGCAGCTCGTCTTTGGCGATTCGACGGAAAAGAATGCACGCTCATTTTGAGGATTTTGTTCAGTGTTACTTTGATACCCGAGCGAAGGAGCACTTGTTCAGCCAGGGCAAAAGTCAGGATTATTCGCAGTGTCAAACGAGCAGTTCAGGACTGGATGTCTTTCGGGAGAATCTCGTGAAATTCTCGAGGTACAATTCGCTGAGACCTCTGGCTACCCTCAACTATTCTTGGGATATTTTCAATAATCCGACGATAGTCTCGAGCATTGAATTTGACAAAGACAACGAATTTTTTGCGATTGCTGGTGTCACGAAGCGAATCAAGATTTTTGATTATGGAGCCGTGATTCGTGACTCGGTCGATATTCACTATCCCTCCGTTCAGATGGTCTCGGACTCGAAGATTTCCTGCATCTCCTGGAACTCCTATTACAAGAATATGCTTGCGTCCTCGGATTATGAGGGAATTGTGGCTGTCTGGGATGCCGAGGCTGGACAGAAGACAAAGGTGTTTCATGAGCATGAGAAGCGTTGTTGGTCGGTGGATTTCAACAATATGGACAGTCGACTGATTGCTTCCGGTTCGGATGATGCGAGAGTGAAGCTCTGGTCGTTGAATATGGAGTATTCGGTGGCGTCTCTCGATGCTAAAGCAAATGTCTGCTGTGTGAAATTTAATCCAAAGAGTTCTCATCATTTGGCATTTGGATCGGCCGATCACTGTGTTCATTACTACGATTTGAGGAATATGAAAGAGGCGCTTTGTATTTTTAAGGGTCATCGAAAGGCTGTGTCGTATGTCAAGTTTCTGAACAAGGAGGAAATTGTCTCGGCGAGTACGGACTCGCAGCTGAAAATGTGGAATATTAATAATTCGCATTATCTGCGATCGTTTGTGGGACATGTGAATGAAAAGAACTTTGTCGGTCTGGCGACTGATGGTGATTATATTGTCTGCGGATCTGAGAACAATGCTGTTTATGTGTATTATAAGGGACTGTCGAAGCAGCTCTTGTCGTACAAATTTGGGGCGGCACGGAGTCTTTTAGAATTTCAGGAGAAGAGGGAGGAGGATCTCAATGAATTTGTGTCGGCAGTTTGCTGGCGACAGAATTCAAATGTTGTCGTTGCTGCAAACTCGCAGGGACTTATCAAAATTTTAGAGTTAGTTTAGGATGACAATTTTAATTTAGACAAATTTGAGGTCGGTTTTTAAAAATGTTGGATCTAAGTTATGATGACCAGAATATAAAATAGGGTGGATCGTGAAGAACAAGCTAATGGATGTTTTAAAAAGAAATTAGTACTGACATGATTTCATTTTGGGTCTTTTATAAACTGTGTAAAATTTGAAATAGTTTGCGAGTTTTCCACTCGAGAAAAAGAAGAGATTATTTCCTAGCAAAAACGGAAAATATTGAAATCTTGCAAGATTTTTCAAAATGGGATATATTGTCTAGATCACGAAAAAAAGTAACTCTTAGAATTCCCAATTTTTTAATACTGATTTAATTCCGGGCCTGCTTCTTTTTTTAGATAAATTTTGAGTGAGAAAGGTGCTACTTACTCAAAAAAAAAATTAGGGTTGTTTGAAAAGATTTAGAAATTATTTTATTTTGGGGTTTATCAAAATGAGACAAAAATGAGACTGAAAAAAGTTAATTGGCAACCAAATAGTTGGATTTTTAACGATAAAAATTAATTTTTGTGAAAAAAAAAGATTTCAACAATACATGCATTTTTTATAATGAGATTTTGAAAATTTAACATATTATGTAGATTATAGAAAAATTAATATTACGTTTAAAAACTTTATAGGTTGAAAACTAATTTTTTCTAAATTTAAAATTCAACTATTTGGGTAAAAATCATTGTAATTTGTTGAAATTTTATCTTTTTGTTAAAATAATTAATCTTTTCGGTTAAATTCAGGACCGTACCATTTTAATTGCTAAAGTCTTCTTTTTTTTTAAATAAATTTTTAGTTTGAGAAAGGTGCTTATATGCTCAAAAATTTTTTGGATAGTTCGAAAAGCTTTATAAAATAATTTTAACTTTTTTCAAGAGGTTTATAAAAAAGAGACTTGGTTCTAAAAAAAACTAAAAATATTTAAATCGTACATTATTTTTGATAATTCAGAATTTCCAACGAAAAGTTAATTTTCAAAAAAATAGTTGAATTTTCTACCAAAATAATAAACTTTCAACAAAATGCATGAATTTTAATCTAAAAATGGAATAGTCATGATAATTTTTCTAGATTCTCAAATGAAATTTAAAATATTTTGCAAAGCTTTTACATTTTTTTTACGTTTTTGGGATTTATTAAAATGAGATTCTGTCCTAGGATAACTGAAAATATTGAAATCTTACCAAAATGTTTAAGATTGGAACAAATTTTAATGTAGATTATAAAAAAAAATATCAACAAACTATTTCATTTCAGGTTGAATATCAATTTTTTTTTTAGGTGAAAATTCAACTATTTGATTGGCAAATATTCATTTAATTCAGGGCTTAGTCAAAATAATTGATAAAATCTTCTTATTCTTCAAAAATAAATGTTAAGTCGTAAAGTTTTTAAAAACTATTTTAGTTTCTTCATGAGGTTTATATAAATGAAATTTAATCCTAGAAAAGTCTTAAAATATTTCGATCATAAATTATTTTCGCTAATTGGTAATTTTCAACCTTAAAATATAAATTTTCAAAAAAAAGTTTATTATCAAACAAATAGTTTGAATTTTCTATCAAAAGAATGATCTTTCCACTAATTTGATTAATTACAGAAAAAATACGACTTTTTAATACCAAAATGTGAATTTTTAACACCAAAACTATTCATTTTTAATCAAAAAGTTTATTTTTAAGCAAATAATTAAATTTGCAAACCAAATCGTGAAATTAAGATAACATTTCAACCAAAAATAAGAAAGTTTAGAATAAGTTTGCTATATTCTCAACAGAAAAGTAATTTTTAAGATAGTTTGCAAAGTTTTAAAAAATTATTTTACTTTTTTGAGGTTTGCAAAAATGAGATTTTTTCCAAGAAAAACTGGAAATATTGAAATATTATACCAGAATTTTGAAAATTGAATATATTATGTAAGTTACCAACAAAATTAATATTAGCTATCTTTTTTGATTAAAATTTTTTTTTTTTTGTTAAAAATTGTACTATTTGATTGAAAATTAAATTGCTTTGTAAAAAATTAATTTTTTTTTTAAAACTTAGTTTTTTGTTGACTAAAAATTAATTTTTTGGATTTTTTGTCTTGTTTTATTGAAAATTTATATTTTTAAAATGAAAATTTGTCTTTTTGATAGAAAATTAATCATTGTTATATACCCCAAAAATGTCACATAATTTGTGAACCTCCAAAAAGTATAAGATCTTTTTTAAATTGCAAACTATCCTACAATTTTTTGAATATTTGCAAACTTTATCGTTCTCAAAGTCTACTTTTCAAGAAAAAGGAAGATTTTGAAAATTAAAATGGCTAGATGCTGAATTATTTGTTTCTCCAGTTAGTAGTTCCCAAAGTTTCTAGAAATTATTTAAAAATTTTCGAGGTTTATAAAATTGAGATCTTATCATAGAAAATGTAAAACCCTTGAAATTTTACGAGATTTTTAGAAAAGGAATCCAAAATAAAAGTTTTCAGTGCTAGGCTGTTTTTGATTATAATGTTTGTTTGCGACCCACCCTTATATACAAGGTACACGAGAATGTGATACGACAAGAAGTTAAGAATAATTTGTTCATTAATTTTTTAATCAAAGACAATTGACAACCACACAAAGTATTTTCAGATTAATTTGCTTTTCAGTTACAAAGCATTTTAATTTTTTTCTTTGATGACACCCACATGAAAAATTAAAAATTCATTTTTTGAATTGTGGACAAGAGACTTAAAATTCCATATTCGAATATGGATTAAATTAATAATTTTATTATCTTTATGATAATATTGAGTGTATTGTGTTCCATTGTTTTGTTGAATTTCTTATGGTTTTTAAGGAAGCTCAGACTGAATTGTAATGATATTAAAGCCTAGCAAAATACGTTTCTATCTGTGACTTAAAACTTAATTTGAATCTCGAGAGATTGAATTTTAGTTAAGTTTGGAGGCAAGGAGTTTACTGGAATTCTGGGGAAATTTTATTAGAAAATTCAAAGACAAAGATTTTAAAGTTTGGAGACAGTTATAACGAAATCTAGATTTAAGAAAAGTCGCTGTAACTCGTTTATTCTAAGTAGTGTAATATTTAAAAAGAAAAAACTAGAGCAAAATGTGACTAAAGTTTGACGACGAGCAACAACGCTAAATTGATTATAGTAGAAAATTAAATTGTACAAGTTAGAGCGTTGAGCTCGTTTGAACTTTGATGTTGTGAATAACGAAACTTTAGGTTTTTGTAAATACGATATTACGAAAGAAATGCGAAAATATCGTTTTATTTTGATGAATTTTAATTTTTTAAATGTTAGCGATTGTAGTTTTATTTTAAGATAACAAAAAAGTGAAAGCAATGCGAGTCTGCTAATTTCGGGTGAAATTCTAAGCAAAGTAAATTCTAACTTAAATTTAAAAAATAGTATATTTTTAGATTCTATTTTAAATGCCCAGATATGTATTTGATTAATGTCGAAGAGCCTAAACTTCAATGTACGTAAAATAAATTTCTGAATCGGTGTCGAAAAAAAAGTTCTTTTTATTTTTAAATTTAAGAACTATTTCCCATTCCTTTTACCGATTTTAGGTTTGTGATATACATGACTATCTTCCTGCAGAGCTGGACCGCAAATCAAGAAATCAGAAACGAGAATTTTCTGGGGACTTGATGACTCTTTCACCGCTATCGCTGTTGTTGGACTTGGAAAGCCAAATCTGGGAATCAATGAGCTTGAAGAAATCCATGAGGGCAAGGAAAATGTTCGTTCTGCCGCTGCTGGTAAGCCAAATTGTAAATTATTGTATCGATTGCAGACTTCCCAGGCCAAAATGCTTTTGTTTCAAGTAAAAAAAATAATGCATTTTCAATAAAATAGATCAATTTTCAACCCAAAAAGCGTTATTTAAAAAAAAGTTTTTACCCAAAAATATAAATTTTTAACAATATAAGATGATTTTTAACCAAAAAAGACTAATTTTCGATTAAGAAGATTAATTTTCTAAGAAAAATAGAAACTAGCAACGAAATAGTTAAGTTTTCATCAAAAATTATTAATTTTTTTATCCAAAACTGTAGTTGATGATAGTTCAACCAAAAACATGTTTATTTTCATTTAAATGCCGTTAAATTTAACTGAAAAAACGAATTTCCAACAAAATATTTTTATGTTCAACCACAGAAAAATTTTTGTGAAGTAGAATAATTGAATTTTCAATCCAAAAAGTTGAATTTTCAACCAAAAATGGAATAACCGGATATTCATTTAAATTGAAAATAATAATAATAATATCCTATTTAAAGTTGATGTTGCAAGAAAAAAACATTATTTTTCAGATAAAAATGAAGTTTTTACCCAAAAATATGAATTTTCAACCAAAAAAGATTAATTTTCAATCTAGAAGATTAATTTTCTAGCAAATAATACAAACTATCAACAAAATA
>JAAAKG020198174.1:0-30301 GCA_010014905.2 Druon quercuslanigerum | reverse complement strand
TGATCAAAATTTTTTTTTCTATCCAAAATTGTAATCTATGATGGTTCAACCAAAAAAATGTTTATTTTCATTTAAAAACAGTTAATTTTAACAGAAAAAACCAATTCCCAACAAAATATTTTTATGTTCAACCACAGAAAAATTTTTGTGAAGTAGAATAATTGAATTTTCAATCCAAAAAGATGAATTTTCAACCAAAAATGGAATAGCCGGATTTTCAATAAAATAATTTCATCTAATTTTTTTTCGATCAAAAATTGTAATCAGTGATAGTTAAACCAGAAACATTTCAACTGAATTTTAGGATTTTCATGCCAAAAAGATGTATTTTCAACCAAAAGTGGACTAGCCAATTTTTCATTATAATAAATTTTTAATCAAAAAAGTATATAATTCCCTATGTAAAGTTGATATTGAAGCAAAAACAAATTTTAATTTTAAATCAAAAACACGTAAATTCAATAGAAAGTACGAATTTTCAAATAAACAAAAAAGTTGAACATTTAATATAAAAATATTAATCTTTAACCAAAAAAGCGTTATTTCCCAGAAAAAAATGTGTTTGCCTAAACATATGAATTTTCAACAATAAAAGAGGATTTTCAACCAAAAAAGATTAATTTTCAATATAGAAGATTAATTTTCTAGCAAAAAATAAAAACTAGCAACAAAATAGTACAATTTTTATCAAAAATTATTGTTTTTAATCTAAAATTGTTATCGATGATAGTTCAACCAAAAATAACTAAAAGTAAAAAAAAAAAAAAAAAACAAAGTATTTGTATCTTCAACACTAAAAAAAATCAACCGAATTGTTGGATTTTCGAGTCAAAAGATAAATTTTTAACGAAATAGTTATTGCTTGAAAAAATAGATTTGATTTCAACAAAAAATCGTTATTTTGTAGAAAAAAAAGAAGTATCTACTCAGAAAAAGTAATTTTCAACCAAACAGATACATTTTCTACGAACATAGTTGAATTTTTGAACAATTAATCGTATTTTCAACCAAAAATATTAATTTTCTAATAAAAAATAAAAATTAGCAACAAAATAGTTAAATTTTCATTCAAACCCCGTTAAATTTATCAGAAAAAACAAATTTCCAACAAAATATTTGTATCTTTAAAAAAAAAAGAGTAAATTCTTCAATTTTCAACCAAAGAAGATGAATTTTCAACCCAAAAAGATGAATTTTCATCCCAAAATGGACTTGCCCAATTTTTATTATAGTTTTTTTTTTAAATTATAATTTCCTATGTAAAGTTGATATTGCAACAAAAATAGATTTTATTTTAAATAAAAAACACGTGAATTCAATAAAAAATACGAATTTTCAAAAAGAAAAAAAAGTTTTTACCCAAAAATATAAATTTTTAACAATAAAAGAGGATTTTCAACCAAAAAAGATGAATTTTCTAACAAAGAATACAAACTAGTTACAAAATAGTTAAATTTTAATCGAAATTTATTTTTTTTTTAATCCAAAATTGTAATTGATAAGAGTTCAACCAAAAAAATGTTTATTGTCATTTAAAAACAGTTAAATTTAACAGAAAAAACAAATTTCCAACAAAACATTTGTATCTTCAACACACAGGAAAATAATTTTCAATTGAATTGTTGGCTTTTCAAGACAAAAAGATGAATTTTCAACAAAATAGTATAATCTTTAAGCAAAATAGATCCATTGTCAACGAAAAAGTGTTATTTTCTAAAAAAAAAAGAAGTATCTACCCTGTAAAAGTGGGTTTTACCCATGAAGATTAATTCTCTAATAAAAAATACAAGTTAGCAACAAAATAGTTAAATTTTCATTCAATTTTTTTAAAAATCAAAAATGTAATCGATGATAGTTCAACCAAAAGCATGTATTTTTATTTAAAAACAATGAAATTTAACAGAAAAAACGAATTTCAAACAAAATATTTGTACATATATTTGTATAATATAATAATCGTATTTTCAAGCAAAAAGATTGATTTTCAAATATGAAGATTAAATTTCTAATAAAAAATACAAATTAGCAACAAAATATTTCAATTTTCATTAAATTTCTTTTTAAACCAAAATTGTTGTCGATGATAGTGTAACCAAAAACATTTTTATTTTTATTCAAAACCCGTTAAATTTAACAGAAAAAATGAATTTCCAACTAAATATATGTTTCTTCAACCAAAAAAAAAAAAATTAAAATTCTTGAATTTTCAACACAAAAAGATAAATTTTTAACCAAAAAAGCGTGATTTTCCAGAAAAAAGTGTTGACTCAAAAATATCAATTTTCAACAATAAAAGAGGATTTTCACAAAAAAATTAATTATCAATCAAGAAGATTAATTTTCTAGAATAAAAATACAAACTAGCAACAAAATAGTTAAATTTTCATTAAAAAATTTTTTTTTATCCAAAATTATAATTGATTATAGTTCTAACAGAAACATTTAATTTCTATTTAATACCAGGTAAATTCAACAGAAACAACGAATTTCCAATAAAATATTTGTATCTTCATTTGCAACAAATAAGCGTTATTTTCTAGAAAAAAAAAAGTTTAAACCCAGAAAAGGTGATTTTCAACCAAACACATCAATTTTCTACCAACATAGAATTTTTTTAACAATTAATCGTATTTTTAACCAAAGTATAAATTTTTAAATAAAAAATACAAATTAGCAACAAAATAAATAAAAGTCTTGAATTTTCAACCCAAAAATATGAATTATCTACCAAAAATGGAATAGAAAAATTTTCATTTAAATTAATTTTCAACAAAAAATAATAATTTCCTATTTAAAGTTGATATTGCAATAAAAACAGATTTTAATTTTACATAAAAAATACCTGAATTCAATAGGAAGCACGAATTTTCAAATAAACAAAAAAGTTGAAAATTTAATTTAAAAAATATTGATTTTCATAACAAAAAGGCGAATTTACAAGCTACATTTTTAGCAAAACAATTTTCAACCAATGAGAAAAATCTTCAACCGAAAAATGAGTTCAATCAAAAAATGTTTAAAACAAATAAAAATAGTTGAATTTAACAACAAAAATTTTAACTGAAAAATATAAATTGATATTTTAATAAAAAAGATGTTAATTTTAAATAAACAGCATTGAAGTTTAACGAAAAAAATTTTAATTTTCGAACCAAAAAGAAGAATTTTCAACGAAGAAATATTTTTTACTCAAAAAAACAAAATCAACCAAATCGTTGAATTTTCAACTAAAAAATTTGTTTTCAGCCAAGAAATTAATTTTCAACCACGTAATTTTACTTCCAGACAAGTAGTAGAATTTTCACAAAAAAAGTTTTAATTTTAAATAAAAACCTTTGAAATCTACTAAAAAAGACGAATTCTCGACAAAACTGTTGAATTCCTAACCAACACAAATTAATTTTCTAACAAGACGAAATTTTCGACTAAAAAAAATAAATTTTCAACTAATAAAAAACAAATTTTTAACAAAACAGTTCGTTGAATTCAACGAAAAAATATTAATTTTCGAACCAAAAATAAGAATTTTTAATGAAAAAAGATTGTTTACTAAAAGACAAAGATCAACCGAATTGTTTAATTTTGAACCAAAAAGAAAATTTTTTAATAAATTAATTTACCTTTGAACCACTTAGGCAAGTTTTCGATCAAAAAATATTTTCAATTTAAATAAATTATTCTTCAATTCAACGAAAATAGATGAATTTTTAACAAAGAAAAATTGGTCGCTAAAGAAAGAAGGAAAATTTAACCATATTGTTGAATTTTCAAGCCAAAAAGACGAAATTGATGTAAAACAGTTGAATTTTCAATTAAGAAGATTAATTTTCTACTAAAAAAATCTTGAACCGAAAAAATTAATTTTTAACGAATTTGTTCAACTTTTAATCAAGTTGTTGAATTTTTAACCAAAAAGAATTTTAATTTTTAATCAAAAACAGTTAAATTCAACCAAAAACCACGAAATTAAAAAAAAAAAGTGGATGCTCATCCAAAAGCGGATTCGCTTTCAACCAAAAATTGCACTTTTAAACGAAAAGGATGAAATTTCTAACAAAAGAGGTGAATTTTTAAAGCAAAAAATGAATTTTTATCAAAAGAGTTGAATTTTCAACGAATAAAAGAGAAATTTTCAACTTTCAACAAAAAATATGCATTTTCAACAAAAAATGTAATAGTTGATATTTAAAAAAAAAATTTCTCATTTTAAATCAAAGACAGTTGAACTCAACAAAAAAGACGAATTTTACACTAAAGAATATATATTTTTACCCATGAATAGAATAGTTCAGTTTTCAGTAAAAAATAAATTTTCTCGCAAGATGGTGAATCTTGAAACGAAAAGGATCAAATTTCTGACAAAAGAGGTGAATTTTTAAAGGAAAAAGTGAATTTTTATCAAAAGAGTTAAATTTTCAACGAATAAAAGATTTTTCCGTCAAAAGAAGAAAAATCAACTAAATACTTTCTTTTACCAAAATAAGCGAATTTTTAATCTAAAAAGATGAATTTTTGACCATTAAGGATGACTTTCTAACAAAAATATTCATTTTTCTAAAAAAGAACTAGATTTTTAACAAAATAATATTATTTTGAATAAAAAAAGATTAATTGTTAACCAAAAATATAATCATTGACTTTTCAACTAAAAATATTTGGATTTTCGATGATTTATAAATTAAAAATGAATTTTTCTTTTTTTTCTTTAGCGGCTTGCAAAGCTTTGGATTCCGCAGAGATTAAAGACATCAGCGTAGAAGCTCTTGGAGATGCTGAAGCTGCAGCCGAAGGTTCAATTCTTTCTTCCTGGTTTTTCCAGGAGTACAAAAACAAGGAAAAGAGGAAAGTCTTTCCAAAAGTTTCGCTCTATGGAAACGAAGGAGAGTGAGTACAAATTTCAACTAAGGGGGTCGTTGCATAAAAAAATTTATTTATTTTTCAAGTTTAACTGAAAATATAAAAATAGTTAACTGTCATTCATACATTTTTTTAATTACTTTTGTATTTAACAAGAATGTTGACATTAAACTATAAAAAAAAATTCGTTCCTTTAACAAAATTAATCCGAAATTTGTTGAAAATAAATAATATATGATAATGAAAAAATTAAAAAAGAGATTTTTGAATATTTTACATGAGTCAAAAAAGAATCAAGAAGATTTTAAATAATTCGAAAAATCAAGAAATATTTAATAAAGTTTTCGGAAGTGTTTCCAAGTTTTTAAATATTTCTAATCTATTTAAAACTGCTTAAATTCTTTAAAATATGTTTAATTGATTCAAATTTATTTTTAAAATTTACAAAAATTATTCAAATTGTAAAAAATTGCCTTTTAATCTTCTAAATTTCCTTAACAATTTTGAGAAAATTTGTTTATTCTCTTTTTTTTTTAATCTTTAAAAATCTAAATTTCTAAAAGTCTTTTAAAGTTTACAATTCTGTTTGAATTTAGAAATTTAGAAATCTTTTTAAATAATCTTTTTAAATTAATTAGAAAAAAAAAACACTTTAATTTTTCCTAGGAACCTGGAGAATTTTTTATTTTATTTTCGTGAATACTTGAAATTACAAAATTTTGTTTTAAAATCTTTTAAACTGTTTTAAGAAATTTTAGGAAATAATTAAAAAAGATTTTTCATCCTTTTCCATTTTTTAAAATTTTTTATTGTATTTATTTTGAATTTTGAAAAGTTTTAATTTAATTGGTCCTGCGGATCAATTGATAAAATGATGAAAGGATTTGAAATATTTTAACGTATTTTTTTTTAATTTCTTGGCATTTGTAAGAGCTTTAAAAAATGTTAAAGGTGTTTATTTTTTTAAATACTGAATTGAAAAAATTATCTCAAAGTCTTCTATATTCTTTTACCACACATTTTGAAATTTTAGAAATCTAAAATTGTTGTTTTAAAGTAAAAACTAAGCCATTTAGAAATAAGTTTCTTTCCATAACATCATTTTTCTTTCTCTTTAAAAATGTAAGAAAGTTAAAAAAATTATAGTTGAAAATTTAAAAATTTGGATAAAAATTTGGCTTTTTTAATCGTAAATTCCTAAATATTCAAACATTTCGTTGAAAATCCACATATTTCGTTAAAAATCAATTTTCTCGGTAGAAAATTGTCTTTTTCTGTGCAAGTTAATCCTCTTCTTTAAAAACTTCTTCTTTTTGGCTAAAAATCTAAGTATTAAAGTTAAATATTTATCAATTTAGTTGAAAATTCATCTTTAAGTTTGTAAATAAAATTACTAGTTTGAAGCTCGTTTGTTGAAATTAATTGTTTTTGGTTAAATAATCATCATTTTAATTAATTCACATTTAATCTTTGGTTGAAATGTGAGCTGTATGATTGAAAACTTCTTTTTTCTTTGGGTGAAGAGGATTTTTTTGTCGAATATTAAACTTTTTTGTTGAACATTTATTTATTTATTCTTTGGTTTAAAATTATTTTGTTTTTTAAACTATAAACTACAATTATTCCAGTTAAATATGCCATAATTGTAGTTGAAAATTCATTTCTTTTGCTAAACACTAATTTTTAAACTAAAAACTCAGTTATTCAATTTTTGGTTGAAAAATTATTTTTTTTAGTTGAAAATTCATATTTGGTAACAAAATCAATTATTCTAGTTAAAAATATAGAATTTTAGTTAAAAATTTATCTGTCTGGTTTCAAACTCAACTATTCCAGTGAAACATTTACATTTGTTTTGGAAATTCATCACTTTGTTTGAAAAACTGACTATTTTTTTTAAATTAATTTTTTAAAATTAAATTTTTTAACTGAAAATTTAAGTTATTCTGATTGAAAATTTCAAATTTGTAGCTGAAAATTCATCTGTTTGGTTAAAAATTATTTTTTTTAACTTAAAATTTAACTATTTTAGTTTTTTTTTTACCATTTATTTTTTTTAGAAAAAATTTATTTTTTTGTTTGAAAATTTAACTATTTCAAATGAAGATTCATTATTTTAGTTAAAAATTCATTTTTTTAAATTATTTTTTTTACTAATAAAGTTTCTATTCCATTTTCAGTGGAAAATTATGATTTTTTAGTTCAAAATTATACTATTTAGTTGAAAATTGTTATTTTCTTTGAATAAAAATTCATATATTTTGTTGAAAAATTGTATTTTTAGGTATAAAGTTAATATTTTTATTTTTAAATTATTATTCTTTTTATAAAATTCTTCTTAACAATTAAACATTTAAGTATTATAGTTGAAAATTCATCTTTTTTAGTTAAAAATTCAAAAGTTTAAATGAAAATTATTATTTTTAAATAGAAAATTCAACTATATTTTTGAAAATACACTTATTTTGATAAAAAATCGTTTTTTAAATAGAAAATTATCTTTTCCTTTGAAAGTTAATCTTCTTGTCTATAATTTCTTCTTGTTGGTTGAAAATTCTAGTATTCCAGGTTAATATTTATTATTGTAGTTAAAAATTAATGTTTCAAATAGGAAATAAATTTATTAGATTGAAAATTAAATTCTTTTCTTGAAAATTCCTGTTTTTAATTAAAAATTCATTTCGTTGATTAAAAAATTTGCTATTTTGTTGAAAATTTGTTTACTCTTTGGTTTAAAATTATTCTGTTTATCAAATTGTAAGGGTAGCTATTATTCCAGTTTAATATTCCATCATTTTATTTGAAGATTCATTTCTTTGGCTAAACACTCATTTTTTTGACTGAAAACTTAATTATTAATTTTTTGGTTGAATAAATCAATTATTCTAGTTAAAGATTCAGAACTTAAGTTAAAAATTCATCTTTCTGGTTTTAATTTCAACTATTCCAGCTAAATATAACAATTTTTTTTAAAGTTAGTTTTGTTTGTTTGTTAAAAGTTGCTTTTTTCCTGTTCAAAGTAATTTTTTAACTGAAAATTTAACTTATTCTAATTGAAAATTCCAATTTTGTAACTGAAAATCCATGTGTTTGGTTAAACATTAATTTTTTAACTTAAAATTTAATAATTTATTTTTGTTTGGCCATTTATCTTTTTAAGACAAAATTTATTATTTTTTTAGTTAAAAGTTATGCTATTTACTTGAAAATTGTTATCTTCTTTGATTAAAAATTTAACTATTTCTTTAAAAATTAATCTTCTTGTTTAAAAATGCATCCTTTTAGTTGAAACTTCATCTTTTTGGTTTAAAATATTACTATTCCAGTTCAATATTTACAATTTTATTTGAAATTTCATCAGTTTGTTTGAAAAGTGAATTATTTTGTTAAAAATCGGTTCTTTCGACTGAAAGTTCTGAATTTAAATTGTTTTTGTGCAAATTATCTAATTATTATAATTAGATTATTATCATTATCTAATTCACATTCAGAATTATCAATTATATTACTTCGGAAAATTTACTATTCCAATTAAAAGTTATTATTTTTCTGGAAAATTTACTGCTCGAAATCAGAGTTATAATTCTTCTTGAAAATTTCCTTTTTCAAGTCAAAACTATAATTCTTTTGGAAATTTACTTTTTCCAAAACTGTTTTTTTTTTTTAATTCCCAACTTTAAATTGTAATTTTAATCATAAATTCCATGCTGCAAATCAGAATTCTTTCAGAAAATTCCAAATTAAAATTTTAATTTTATTTGAAAACTCACTGTTATACGTTAGAAAGATAATTTTTTACGAAAACTCTAATCCAAATTAGAATTATAAATAATTTTACGTCAAAAAATTTACGTTTCCAATTAAAAATTATTATTTTTGGCGAAACTCTACTGATCGAAATCAGAATTATAATTCTTCTTGAAAATTTCCTCTTTCAAGACAAAGTTATCATTCTTTTGAAAATTTACTTTTTCCGAAACTGTTGTTTTTTTAAATTCCTAACTTGAAATTGTATTTTTTTTATTAATTCCATACTGCAAATCAGAATTCTTTTAGAAAATTCCCGTTTCCAACTCAAAATTTTAATTCTTTTGGAAAATTCGCTCTTACAAATCAGAATTCTTTTAGAAAGTTCCCAGTTCCGAATTAAAACTTTAATTTTATTTTGAAATTCACTGTTCTAAATTAGAATTATAATTCTATTGTAAAATTCCGAGTTTTAGATCTCAATGAAAATTTTTTACTAAAACTCTAATCCAAATTTAGAGTTATAAATAATTTTACGTCAAAAAATTTACTGTTCCAATTAAAAAATATTATTTTTCTTGAAAATCTACTGATCGAAATCAGAATTCTTATAGAAAATCTTCGTCTCCAACACAAAATCGTAATTCTTGTGGAAATTTACTTTTTCCAAATCTGTTTTTTTTCATTCCCAACTTTAAATTGTAATTTTTTCATAAAGTACATACTGCAAATCAGAATTCTTTTAGAAAATTGCCGTTTCCAACTCAAAATTTTAATTCTTTTGGAAAATTCACGGTTAAAAATCAGAATTCTTTTAGAAAATTCCCAGTTCCAAATCAGAAATGTAATATTGGAAAATTCACTGTTCCAAGCTCGAATCATAATTCTACTGCACAATTCCGAATTCCAGATTTGAATGATAATTTTCGAGGAAGACTCGAATCCAAATTCAGAGTTATAAATAATTTTACTTCAAAAAATGTACTGTTCCAGTTAAAAATGATTATTTTTCTCGAAAATTTACTAATCGAAATCAGAATTATAATTCTTCTTGAAAATTTTCTCTCTCAAGTATAAATTACAATTCTTTTGGAAATTTACTTTTTCTACATTTAATTTTTTTTAAATTCCCAACTTAAAATTGTAATTTTTTCACAAATTTCATACTGCAAATCAAAATTCTTTTAGAAAAATCCTGTTTCCAAATCAAAATTTTAATTCGTTTGGAAAATTCATTGTTACAAATCAGAATTCTTTTACAAAATTCCCTGTTCTAAGTTAGAATTATAATTCTACTGGAAAATTCCGAATTTCAGATCTAAATAATAATTTTTTACGAAAACTCTAATCCAAATTTAGAGTAATAAATAATTTTACTTTGAAAAATTTATTGTTCCAATTAAAATTTTTGTTTTTCTCGAAAATGTACTGATCGAAATCAGAATTATAATTCTTCTTAAAAATTTCCTTTTTCAAGTCAAAATAATAATTTTTTTGATAAGTTACTTTTTCCAAAACTGTTTTTTTTTTTAATTCCCAAATCAAAATTGTAATTTTTTTCACAAATTCCATGCTGCAAATTAGAATTCTGTTAGAAAAATCCCGTTTCCAACTCAAAATTTTAATTCTTTTGGAAAATTCAATCTTACAAATCAGAATTCTTTTAGAAAATTCCCAGTTCTAAACTAAAATTTTAATTCTATTTGAAAATTCACTGTTCTTAGTTAGAATTATAATTCTACTGGAAAGTTCCGAGTTGCAGATCTAAATGATAATTTTTTAAGGAAAACTCTAATCCAATTTCAGAATTATAAATAATTTTACATAAAAAAAATTACTGTTCCAATTAAAATTATTATTTTTGAAGAAAATTTACTGATCAAAATCAGAATTGTAATTCTCCTTGAAAATTTCCTCTTTCAAGACAAAGTTATCATTCTTTTGGAAATTTACTTTATCCAAAACTGTTGTTTTATTAATTTCCAGCTTAAAATTGTAATTTTTTTCATAAATTCCATACTGAAAATCAGAATTCTTTTAGAAAATTCCCAGTTCTAAACTAAAATTTTAATTCTATTTGAAAATTCACTGTTCTAAGTTAGAATTATAATTCTACTGGAAAATTCCGAGTTGCAGATCTAAATGATAATTTTTTAAGGAAAACTCTAATCCAATTTCAGAATTATAAATAATTTTACATAAAAAAAATTACTGTTCCAATTAAAATTATTATTTTTGAAGAAAATTTACTGATCAAAATCAGAATTGTAATTCTCCTTGAAAATTTCCTCTTTCAAGACAAAGTTATCATTCTTTTGGAAATTTACTTTATCCAAAACTGTTGTTTTATTAATTTCCAGCTTAAAATTGTAATTTTTTTCATAAATTCCATACTGCAAATCAGAATTCTTTTAGAAAATTGCCGTTTCCAACTCAAAATTTTAATTCTTTTGGAAAATTCACTCGTACAAATCAGAATTCTTTTAGAAAGTTGCCAGTTCCAAATTAAAATTTTAATTTTATTTGAAAATTCACTGTTGTAAGTTAGAATTATATTTCTTCTTGAACTCCACGTTCAGAATTATTGATAATAATACTTCGGAAAATTTACTGTTCCAAATCTCTGATTTTTCTTTTTTTTTTTGAAGATTCTTAACTTAAAATTTTAATTCTTTTCACAAATTTCTTACTGCATATCAGAATTTGGTTGAAAAGTGGAATATTTTGTTGAAAATCCGTTCTTTTTTTGTTAAAAATTAATTTTTTCGACTGAATGTTTAACTGTTCCATTTTTTTATAAAAACTTGATTTAGTGACAAATTTAAGTATTTGTTTAAAAATTCATTTAGCTAGCAATTTGTTTGCTCTTTTAGGGATGCTTAGACTAAACTTTATGAATTAAAATAAATGTTTGCGTTTTGCGGATCGTTCGTCGAATCGCCACCCTGATGCAAATCATGCAACGAACGACCCTATTCTCAAAATTCGTCACACTTTGCTTTACATTTTTAATTTTTTTTGTCTTTTTTGTTTTTTTGGTTTGTTTCTAAAGAAAAGAATGGAAGGTTGGGCAGATTAAAGCCGAGGCTCAAAACTGGGCGAGGAAACTCTCGGACACCCCAGCTAATATGTTGACGCCGACGATTTTCGCCGAGGAAGTGAAAAAGGTCCTTGGAAGCCTTGGGGTTCGCGTCGATGTTCGTGACAAGGCCTGGGCCGAGAAGAAGGGAATGGGATCGTTCCTGAGTGTTGCTCGCGGAAGCAACGAGGAGCCAAAATTCCTCGAAATTCACTACGAAGGTGGCTCCGACCCTCCAATCGCTTTCGTCGGCAAGGGAGTTACTTTTGACTCTGGTGGTATTAGTCTTAAGGTATAATATTCATTTATTTATTAATTATTTAACGCATAATATTATTAGATTTAATCACTTTGTTGAAAGTTTCTATATTTCGGTTGAAGTATTTTCATAGATTTTACATTATTTTATCAGATTTCCGAGGAGTTGAATGATTTTAAGGAATTCTAAAAACTCTCAATGTATTTTAATGATATAACTTAATGATTTTCGAAAATATCATAATAGAATTTCACGGGATTTTATCATATTTTAGTGGATTTTAAAGAATTTATTGATGAGAAGTGAGGTATTTTGTCAGATTTTTACAGATTTATGAATTTACTTCAATTTTTTCAATTCACTTGAATTTCTCTAAATTTAATCTTTTCCACATAAATCAGAGGATTTTTTATTTTTTTTATTTTGAATTTTGAAAAGTTTTAATTTAATTGGTCCTGCGGATCAATTGATAAAATGATGAAAGGATTTGAAATATTTTAACGTATTTTTTTAATTCCTTGGCATTTGTAAGAGACATATTGAAAGTTTAAAAATCTAAAATTGTTCTTTTAAAATAAAAAATTCACTATTACAAATCAGAATTCTTTTAGGAAATTTCCATTTCCAACTCCAAATTTTAATTCTAATATAAAATCCACTATTCCTAGTTAGAGTTATCTGTTGGAAAATTGCGTATTCTAGATCTGAATTTTAGTTTTCTTTTTTAAATTCTCTAATCCACATTCAGAATTATTGATAATATTACTTCGAAAAATTTACTGTCCCATATCTGATTTTTCTTCTTTTTTTTTTAAGATTCTCAACTTAAAATTGTAATTCTTTTCACAAATTTCTTACTGAAAATCAGAATTCTTTTAGAAATTTCCCATTTCCAACTCAAAATATTAATTCTATTGGAAAATTCACTGTTCCAGTGATTTTTTGTTCCAACTAAAAGTGAAAAAAAATTTTCTGAAAAAATGTACTGTTCCAAATCAGAATTATAATTCTTATTCTTATTTTTCAATTCAAAATTATAATATATTATGGAAAAATAATTCTTCCTGATATAAATTATAATTTTTTCTCGAAAATTCTCTGATCTAATTCAAAATTATGTATAATATTGTGTGCAACTCAGAATTCTTATAGAAAATCTCCGTTTCCAACACAAAATTTTAATTCTATGGAAAATTCACTCTGACAAATCAGAATTCTTTTAGAAAATTCCCAGTTCCAAATTAAAATTTTAACTCTATTTGAAAACTCACTGTTCTAAATTAGAATTAGAATTCTACTGGAAAATTCCGAGTTTCAGATCTAAATGATAATTTTTTAAGGAAAATTCTAATCCAAATTTAGAGTTATAAATAATTTTACGTCAACAAATTTGCTGTTCCAATTCAAAATTATTACTTTTCTTGAAAATCTACTGATCGAAATCAGAATTATAATTCTTCTTGAAAATGTCTTCTTTACAAGTCAAAATCATAATTCTTTTGGAAATTTACTTTTTCCAAATAAAATAAAATTATGAAAGTATTTGAAATATTTTAACGTATTTTTTTTAATTCCTTGGCATTTTTAAGAGTTTTAAAAAATTTTGAAGGTGTTTATTTTTTTAAATGACGAATAATTGCAAAAATTGTCTCAAAGTCTTCTATATTCTTTTGCCACACATTTTTAAATCTTTCATAATTATTAAAAAGCTTCTAATTTGTTTCGAAATCAAAATAAGTTTGTTTCCATAACTTAATTTTTCTTTATCTCTTTGAAAATGTAAGAAAGTTTAAAAATGATGTTAAAAATTAAAAAATTTGGATGAAAATTTAGCATTTTTAATCGAAAATTCTTAAATATTCAAACATTTTGTTGAAAATCCACATATTTTGTTAAAAATCAATTTTCTCGTTAGAACATTGTCTTTTTCTTTGCAAGTTAATCTTCTTCTTTAAAAAATTCTTCTTTTCGGGTAAAAATCTAAGTATTAAAATTAAATATTTATCATTTTAGTTGAAAAGTCATCTTTTAGTTTTTTATTATTAAAATTTATTTTATTAGAAAATTCATCTACTTTGTAAAAAATCGATTATTTTTAACTAAAAATTTAACTAATCTAATAGAAAATTTAACTATATTGCTTAAAATCCGTTTTTTGTTTGTTTGTTAAGAATTAGATTTTTATCAGAAAAATTGACTTGATTTATTTTTGGTTTAAAAATGTATGTTGGATGAAAATTCATCTTTTTGATATAAAATTCAACTATTACAGTAAAAGATTCATCATTTCGGTTAATAATTCATCAGTTTCATTGGAAATTAATTCCTTCAACTAAAAATTTGTGTAGGGGTTTTAAAGATTTAAGAGCTTTGGAATTCAACCTGAATTCTTATTAATTTATCATTAATTCTTTGCAATTCTCTTTAATTTTATGAATTCACTTCAATTTAGACATTTTGACATTGTAGACATTGTAGACATTTTTTCATTTTATTTTTTTTATTTAATTGGTCCTGCGGATAAATTTATCAAATGATCAAAGGATTCGAAATATTTTTACGTATATTTTTTCCAAATTCCTTCGCATTTTTAAGAGCTTTAAAAAATTTTTAAGGTGTTTATAGGATTTTAAATAATTTAGGTTATTTTAAAAGATTACAAAGAAATTGTGTATTGATTTCATTAATACAATGGGATTTAAAAGAATTTTGAATAAAGAATACTTGAAGGAACTGTAAAAGATTAACAAGCGTTTTCAAATGCTTTTAATAGTTTTAAGGGCTTTCAAAAGGTATAAAAGGATTTGAAATATTTTAGAAAATTTTAAAAGATTTCAAGGCATTTAAAAAATATTTAAACTAACTTAAGGAATTTCCAAGAGTTTTAATAGTTTAAAGGGATTTTAATGTTTTAACGGATTTCAAAGAATTTTTCACAATATAATGCAAGAGTTCGTATGCAATTCACCTGGAATTCGCCCTGAATTTTTATTAATGTATCCTAAATTCTTTTGAATTCTTCTAAATTCACTTAATTCTACCCAATTCCATTAATTTTTCCATATTTATGAATTGTTTTCAAGTTTTCTCATTTTCTATTAAACTTGTCTAAATTCTTTACAATTTAACTTGAATCTAGTTTAAATTCTAGTTTTACGGGAATGAATGGAATTTTTTTATTTAAAATCGTTTTAAAAAAATTCATTTGAATTCTTATTAATGTAACTTGAATTTTTTTGAATTTTTCTGAATTTATCCTGAATTTTCACCGTTTGTGCGCCAAAAAATACCCTATGAGCATGAAAAAAAGTACCCTTTGGCCCCTATATTTTATTCCATAGGGACTGTGAGGCCAGTTATTATTTTGTGACAAAATCGTTTTTTTGGCGGAAAATTATTCTTCATGGTAGAAAATTAATTTATTTGGTAGAAAATTTAACTATTTTGTTGCTGTTTTTTTAGAACTAATGTTTTAACAGACATTTTTTGGTCATTCGTTTTATGTTGTTGAAAACATTTTTTTAAACAGAAAATGAAACTATTTTGTTAGAAATTTATTTTTTTCGGTTGAGAATTTTTATTGTCGCTGAAAATATAGCTATTTCGTTATAAATTAGTCTTTTTTTTGTTTGTAAAAAATTAATCTTCTGTGTTTAAAAAAATCATATTTATGGTGAAACATCAACTGTTTGGTTGAAAATGCAACTATTTCATTACAAATTAATTGTTTATTTAAATATTAGCTTTTTTGTTTGAAAGTAATATTTTTGGATTGAAAATTCAACTGTTTTTAGCTGACGAACGTTTTTGGAAAGTTCGCCTTTTTTTTTAGGAATTCAGATATTTAGTTAAAAATCTGTCTTTTTTATGCTAGAAAATAATTGTTCAAATTGTCATTTTTACAATTTTATTTTTGTTTAAAATGTATCTTTTTTGGTTGAAAATTTAACTAAATGGTTCAAAATTCTTTTATTTCTAATATTAGATGTTAATTCTGTTTGTCTATTCTTTTATTTCGTTGAAATTTATTCCGTTTCGTATTTTAACATTGTAGCTGTTTGGTTCAAAATTCGCCTATTTTGTTGAAAATTGAATTATTTTGTTCAAGTTATCTTTTTTGGTCCAAAATTCAACAGTTTTGTTGAAATTTCATCCTTTTGGTTTGAAAATTCATCTTTTATGATAGAAAAGTCATCTTGCCTGGTTGTAGTATCAGCTATTATATTTTTCGTTAAGAATTCATCTTTTTGTTAAAAAATCTACTATTTTTGTTTAAAATTTATTATTTAATATTTTTAAATTCTATTATGTTGATAAAAATACGTTATGTTGGCTATATTATAATTTTTTAAATTAAAATAAGCTGTTTTGTCAAATATTTTTTCTTTTGAGTTACAAATTTTATTAGTTTGATATAAAATTCAACTATTTGGTTGAAAATTCAACAATTTAGTTCACACCTTTTGTCTTTCTTGCCTGAAAAATTTTTCTTGGTGGAAAATTAATCTTTTTTGTTGAAAATTAGTCTTTAGTTTGAAAATTATTATTTGTTTTAGTAGAAATTTCATCTGTTTTGGTTAAAAACAGAATGCTTTTGTTAAAAATTAATCTGTGCGGTCGAGGATTCATTTATTTTTTTGCAAACTCGTCTTTTTTGGTCGAAGCTTCGAAATTTTAGTTCGAAATTTATCCAGTTCATTGAAAGTTGACTTATTTTTATGGAAATTCATCTTTTTTAGTTGAAATGTTATCTTTTTTGGTTAAAAAACTATTTTGTTGAAAACTCACCTTTCTGGTTGAAGGTTAATAATTTTGGGTGAAAGTTCAACTATTTATGTAACAATTCAATTATTTAATTGAAAATTAACTGTTTTGTTAAAAACTCAAATTTTTTGATTTAAAATTCAATTGTTTTGTAGAAAATTCGTCTTTTTAGCTTGAAAATTCAAAAATTTAGTTCACATCTTTTATCTTTCTTGTCTGAAAAGTTTTTCTTAGTGGAAAATTAATCTTTTTTGTTGAAAATTGGTCTTTAGTTTGAAAATTATGATGTTTATTTTAGCAGAAATTTTATCTATTTTATCTGTTTTGGTTAAAAATAGAATGGTTTGTTTAAAAATTAATCTGTTTTAGTTGAGGATTTAACTATTTTTATTGCAAGCTCACCTTTTTTGGTTGAAGATCTGAAATTTTCGTTGGAAATTGATATAAATCATTGAAAATTGAACTATTTTGGTGGAAATTCGTTTTCTTTATGAAAAATAAGTTTTTTAACTGGAAATTTAACTGTATATAATATCTATATAATAATCTATATAATAATAATAGTGCATATAATAATAATAATATTATTATAAAAGAAAATTATATTTTTCTTTTAAAGTTAATCTTCTTGTTCAGAAATTCTTCTTTTTGCTCAAAAATTCTGCAATTAAATATTTCTCATTTTAGTTGTAAATTCTTCTGTTTATTCATCTGTTAGGTTGAAAATAAAATTACTTGGTTAAAAGTAAAACTCTTTTGATGAAAATTAATTTGTTGGTTGAAGATTCGTGATTTTAATTAAACATTCATTTCTTTAATTGAAAAGGAGCTATTTGATTGAAAAATTGATTTTTATTTTGATGAAAAGGAACTTTTTTCCTAGAATTTAAATATTTTGTTGAAAATTTGTTTATTTTTTCGTTGAAAATTATTTTGTTTTTTTAACTGAAAGTATAACTATTATTTCGGTTTAATATTTTATAATTTAAGATAAAAATTCATCTCTTTGTAGAACATTGATTTTTTTACTAGAAATTTAATTATTCAATTTCTGATTCAAAAATCATCTTTTTGGGTTGAACATTTATAATTTTTGGTAGAAGTTAATCTTCTTGGTTGAAAATTCATGTTTTTGGTCAAAAGTTCAATTATTCTAGTTAAAGATGCATCATTTCAGTTTAAAATTGATATTTCTATTTTAAATTTGAACCGAGTTTGAAGTTTAGGGACACAAAATAAAAATTTGTTTTAATTATTATTTTATTGCTTGAAAATTCATCTTTTTGGTAAAAAATTCAACTGAAAATTTAACTGAATTTGAAGTACTTTAAATATTTCAGTTTAAGATTTACAATTTTTGTTGAAAATTCATCACTTTCTTTGAAAATGTAACTATTTTGTTTAAAGTTAGTTTTTGTTGTTGTTGAAAGTTAGTTGTTTTTGTAGAAAGTAATTTTTTAAACTTAAAATGTAACTTATTCCAATTGAATATTCTATCATTTTAGTTGAAAGTTCTTCTGTTTGAATGTAGATTAATTTTTTGAATTTAAAATTTAATTATTTAAGTTTTAATCGCGACAATTTATCTTCTTTAGTAAAAATGAATTTGTTGTTGTTGAAAATTCATCTTTTTCGTTTAAAATTCAACTATTCCAATTAAAGATTTACAATTTTAGTTTTAAATTGATCATTCAGGTTGTAAAATAAACTATATTCTTGAAAATCCGTTTTTTTATTTTCTTTAAAATTAATTTTTTCAGCTAAAACTTGAAGTATTCCATTTTTATAAAAGAATATTTAGAATAAGTTATGAATATGTTACTTTTATTTGATGTTGAAAATTGAAAAAAAAATTGACAGTTTCACATATTAATAGTACTATTTTTACACATTTAGATATTTAAAAAGACTGAAAAAGCCATTATTTATAATAAACTCATGAAATTGAATACATGCATCTAATGTATTATTAAAAAAAAAAAAAAAATGGGAAATACTTGAATGGCTCAGTACTATGACAAATTATAACGGGAATTTTCAGGGCATTTTTTCCCCAGGTTTTTTGAGTAGAGAGCCTGTTTTTTGAAAAAGAAAAAATTGATGATTTCAGCCAGGTGCATTGATGTCTGAGATGAGAGCTGACATGGGAGGTGCAGCCTGCGTTGTTGCGGCAATTAAAGCTGCGGCCGAATTGAAATTGAAAAAAAATATTGTCGGTTTGATACCTCTGACGGAAAATCTGCCCTCCGGTCATGCAACTAAGCCTGGTGATTTGGTGACCGCTATGAATGGCAAAACAATAATTGTTGACAACACCGATGCTGAGGGGCGTCTCATTCTTGCTGATGCCTTGTGTTACGCGCATGAATTTTCTCCAAGGTACTTACTTTTTTTTCTTCTTTCGTTTTAATATCTAATTTAAATACTTTTAATTTGGCATTTAGAGTTCACACTCTTTCTCCTTTTCTAAAAAATGCCTCTTTTTCTCATGTTTTCTAGAAACTGGATTAAAAATCCAAACTTTTTTATGTAAAACAAAGTGGGGTTTGGTTCAAAATTCTATTTTTTTATTCAGAAATTTAAATTTTAGATTAAAAATTAACATCTGATTGAAGATTCATATTTTCAGGGTAAAAATTCAGCTCTTTGGTGTTGAAAGTTGAACTACTTCTTGAAAAATTTATTTAGTTCGTTAAGATTGAACTTTTTTATAGAAAATTCATTTTTTAAACTGAAATTTTAATTTTTTTGGTGGGAAGTCTTATAATGTTTAGTCGAAAATACAAACTGTTTGGTAAAAAAATACAGGTTTTTTTTTAAAAATCGACTTTTTTTGTTGAAAATTCAAGTATCGATTGCAAAATTAATATTTTGGTTGAAAATTCATCTGTTTTGTGAAAAAAGAAAAGTATTTTTTGGGTTCAAAATTGTATTATTGTGTTCAAAAATGTAACTATACGATTGGAAATTAAACTGTTCTATTTTTGGTTAAAAATTCAAGTATTTTGTTGGAAATTCGTCTATTTTAAAAATAATTTTCTTGATCGAAAATTTATCGACTTGCTTGAAAGTTAAAGCACTTTGTTAGATATTATTTTATTAATTAAATGTTAGCTTTGCATATGGGTCTTTTTGGGTTGAAAATTCTATTATTTTGTTCGAAAATTAAACCATTGATTGCAAAATTAATATTTGGTTAAAAATTCCAATTGTTTTATTGACAATGTGTCTTTTTGGGTTCAAAATTCTGTTATTTTGTTTATAAATTCAACTGTTTGAATACTCCTTCTTTAAAAGTTGTTCTACTTTGTTGAACATTGAATTTTCTTTTAATTAGTTTTTTAACTGAAAATTGATCTTTTTGGGTTGAAAATTAAACTGATTTATAAAAAAAAGTTGTTTTTAATTTCAAAATTCTATTATTTTATTCAAAAATTCAACTATTTTATTGAAAATTCATTTTTTAAATTGAAATTGTAATTTATTTATTTTTATTTTTTGGTCGGAAGCCTATCATGTTTAATCGAAAATAAAAACTTCTTGGTTAAAAAATCGTCTTTTTGTGTTGAAAATTCAAGTATCGATTGCAAAATTAATATTTTATCGAAAATTCATCTGTTTTGTAAAAAAATAAAAGTGTTTTTGGTTTCAAAATTCTTTTATTTTTTTCAAAAATGTAACTATACGATTAAAAATTAAACTGTTCCATTTTTGGTTGAACATTGGTCGTTCTGGTTGAAAATTCAACTGTTGGTTGAAAATCCGTCTATTTAAAAAAAATGTTCTTGATCGAAAATTCATCGTTAAATATTATTTTATTGATTAAAGTTTAGCTTTGAAAATTCGTCTTTTTGGGTTGAAAATTCTATTATTTTGTTCGAAAATTAAACTCCTTGGTTGAAAGTTGTTCTACTTCGTTGAAAATTCCATTTTATTTTAATTAGTTTTTTAACTGAAAATTTATCTTTTTAGTTTTTAAATTCAACTGGTTTGTAAAAATAGGGTTTTGTAGTTCAAAATTCTATTATTTTATTCAAAAATTCAACTTTTTTATTAAAAATTAACATCTGATTGAAAATTCATATTTTCAGGGTGCATTTTCAACTCTTTGGTGTTGAAACTTGAACTGCTTCTTGAAAAATTTATTTCATTCGTTAAGATTTAACTCTTTTACTGAAAATTTATTTTTTAAACTGAAATTTAAATTTATTCTTTTTATTTTTTGCTCAGAAGTCTTATAATGTTTAGTCGAAAATACAAACTATTATTTTCGTCGAAAATTAAACTATTGATTGAAAAATTAATACTTGGTTTAAAAATGAATTGTTTTATTAAAAATGTATTTTTTTGGATGAAAATTCTGTTATTTTGGTTAAAAATGCAACTATTCGACAACTTCTTGGTCGAAAGTTGTTCTACATTGTTGAAAATTCAATTTTCTTTTAATTAGTTTTTTAACTGTAAATTTGTCTTTTTGGGTTGAAAATTCAACTGGTTTGAAAAAAAAAGTTTTTTTTAGTTCAAAATTCTATTATTTTATTTAAAAATTCAACTATTTGATTAAAAATTAACATCTGATTGAAAATTTATATTTTTAAGGTGAAAATTCAGCTACCTGGTTAAAAGTTGAACTACTTTTTGAAAAATTCATTTTATCAGTAAAGTATTTACTATTTTGTTGAAAATACAGGTATTTTGTTAAAAAATCGTCTTTTTGTGTTGAAACTTCAAGTTTCGTTTGCAAAATTAATATTTTTCCAAGAATTCATCTGTTTTGTGAAAAAAGAAAATTGTTTTTGGGTTCCAAATTCTATTATTTTGTTCAAAATTTTATCTATAGGATTAAAAATTAAACTGTTCCATTTGTGGTTGAACATTGGCCGTTTTTTGTTGCAAATTTAACTGTTTGGTTGGAAATTCGTCTATTTAAAAAAAAAATCTTCTTGATCGAAAATCTATCGACGTGCTTGAAAGTTAAACCACTTTGTTAAATAATATTTTATTAATTAAATGTTAGCTTTGAAAATGCGTCTTTTTGGGTTGAAAGTTCTATTATTTTGGTCGAAAATTAAACTATTCATTGGAAAATTAATATTTGGTTTTAAATTCAATTGTTTGATTGAAAATGTATCTTTTTGGGTTAAAAATTCTGTTATTTTGTTTAAAAATGCAACTATTTGACAACTCCTTTGTCGAAAGTTGTTCTACATTGATGAAAATCTAATTTTCTTTTAATTAGTTTTTTAACTGAAAATTTATCTTTTTAGGTTGAATATTCAACTGGTTTGTAAAAAAAAGTTTTTTTTAGTTCAAAATTCTATTATTTTATGCAAAAATTCAACTTTTTGATTAAAAATTAACATCTGATTGAAAATTTATGTTTTTAGGTTAAAACTTCAACTGCTTGGTTGAATTATTTCTTGAAAATTTATTTTGTTAGTAAAGAGTTTATTATTTTGTTGAAAATACAGGTATTGTGTTAAAAAATCGTCTTTTCAGGATGAAAATTCAAGTATCGGTTGTAAAATTAACATTTGGTAAAAAATCAAATTTAAAAAAAAAATGTTTTTCGGTTCCAAATTCTATTATTTTATTCAAAAGTTCATATTTTTAGGGTGAAAATTCAATTACTAGGTTGAAAGTTGAATTATTTCTTGAAAAATTCATTTTATTGATTAAGATATAACGATTTTGATGAAAATTCATTTTTTTAAACTGAAAATTTTATTATTTTTATTTTTTTTTTTGAAAACCTATCGTTTTTAGTTAAAAATTCCTTTTTTTGGGTTTAAAAATTCAACTATCGATTGGATTTTTTTAAACTCAATGTTAAAAAATTTAATTTGGTTGAAAAGGTATTTTTTTGGTTAAAGATTTATTATTTTAGTTAAAAATTCTTCTTTTTCATGACAAATTAATATATTTCGTTGAAAATTCATCTTTTTGATAAGAAATTAATCTTCTTGGTATAAAAATTCATATCTTTAGTTGAAAATTTAAGTATTTTTTATTATTTCATAAGAAGATTCATCACTTTAGTATAACATTCATCTCTCTTTTTAAAAGATTCACTATGTCTTTAAGAATTTATTGTCGTTGGATGAAAATTAATTTTTTTACTGATAATTTAACTATTTTGTTTTAAAAGGTATCTGTTTAAGCTAAAGATTCTACTATTTTGTTGAAACATCGTGTTTTGTGGGGAAAAAAGTAGTATCATTAATTAAAACTGCATCTTTTTTGATAAAAATAAATTTGGTGGATGAATTTTGAAATTTTTTGAATTTCTCTAACTGAACATTCAAATATTCTACTGCTACTACTGTTTGGTTGCAAATACATGTATTTCTTTGAAAATTCGTATTTTATTTTAAATAATTTTTTTGATTAAAAATGTATCTGCTTGGTTGAAAATTAAACTTCTTTGTTAAAGATCATTTTATTAGTTGAAAATTTATCTTTGAAAATTCGTATTTTTGGGTTGAAACTTATATTATTTTGGTTGAAAATTTAATTCTGCATTGCAAAATTAACATTCGGTTGACAATTCAACTGTTTGGTTGAAAATTCATGTCTTCATTTTAAAGTTGACTTTTTGACTGATTTAATTTTTTTAACTGAAAATTAAACTGTTCCATTTTTGATTAGAAAATGATATTTTTATTGAAATTTCAACTATTTTGATAAAAATTCATTTTATTGCTTAGAGATTCATCTCTTCAGTTGAAAATTAGGTTTTTTTTTGTTGCTTAAAACTAATTTTTCAATCTGAAAAGTTAATTATTCCATTTTTGTCTAAAAATGTATCATTTTTTATTTAAAAGTTCAACTAAAAATTTATTGCTTGAAGATCCGTCTCTCTCATTGAAAATTTAACTATTTTGTTGAACATTTTTTTCTTCAAAATGAGTTTTTTTTACTAATAATTTAACTATTGCGTTTTTTTTTGAACATGTATCTTTTTTTGTTTATTAAAAGCTGATTTTTCAACTTAAATGGTTGAAATTTGAAATTTTTCCTGTATATTTGAAAATCTTGAACCAAAATTTTAAGGTAAAAAAAAAAAAATGGTTCAAGTTCTATATGAATAAAACTGTTAATAAAAATGCACTTGTTATGAAAAAAAGCAACGGGAGGTATGTTATACTTATTTGAAAAGCTTGATTAATGCGTATTTTTTCAGCACAAGAATAATTTTTATATTCAAAAACTTCTTTTACAGTGAGCGAAATTTTGAAAAATCATATCTCGAGATTTTCGAGTATCACATTGAAATAAATAAATATATGTCGATTATTTTCGAACACAAAACTCGAGAAAAAAAAAATGTTTTGTAGAAAAGAAAAATTATTTGATTGTTTATTTGTGTGCAGATTTATCCTGGATATCGCAACTCTGACTGGCGCTGTACGATTTGCCTTAGGATCAGCCGCAACTGGTGTTTTCAGTAACAACACGGAGCTCTTTGAATCTTTAAATAGGGCCGGAACTCTGAGCGGGGACAGAACCTGGAGATTGCCTTTATGGCAACACTTTACGGACCACATAGCAAGTATGAGAAATATTTTAACTCTTTCACAACAAAAAAATCCTTTAATACTCAAATTACGATTTTTTTGGAAATTTTTGACCATTTTTTACTTTTTATACTGATTTGTGTGTGTGTATGTTTATATAAAATTCGGCAATAAATCAACAATTAAAATAAAAAAGTAATTTTGCAGAGTGAGTGTTGAAATTTGCCTAATTGAATTTTATGTGACAGCTTTTCCAGGTATTATTGAATTTTTTGACTAAGAAAGGTAAATTTTGAATCAACAATGATATAGTTAAACTTTAAATAAAAAAATAATTTTAAATTAGAAAAAAAACGAATTTTCTATCAAATAGTTGATTTTTTTTACTGAATTATTAAACTTTCAAGACAAAGTGACGAATTTTCTATACAAAAGAGTTAAATTATCAATTCAAAAATATGAAATTTGGATAGAAAAATAGATTTTTTTTTACCAAAAAGACGAATTTTTTAACAAAATACAAGAAATCTTAACCCAAAAGTTTAATTTCCAACTAAACTAGATTAATTTTTTAAAAACACAATTTTCAACAAAATAGTTCAATTTTAACAAAAATTTGAATTTTTACTTTAAAAAGGACCATTTGCGGCCAAAAATGGAATTGGTAAATTTTCAATTGGTAAATTTTCAATTGCCAAAGTAATTTTTCAAACAAACTTTTATTTTAACAAAACAGTTCAATTTCCAACGAAAGAGCAGATTTTTTAACTAAAATTTTAAATCGTTGACCAAAAAATTTATTTTTAAGAAAGTTCAACATTAAAACCTAGTTGTTAAATTTGTAACCAAATAGCTAAATTTTTTACCGAAAAAAAATTTTGTTAACAAAATTAAAGAATCCTGAACCAAAAAGTTAAATTTAAAACTAAAGAAGATTAATTTATAAACAAAAAGGTTAATTTACTACCAAAGAAGACGAATTTTGAACAAAATTCAAGAAATCTCTACCAAAAAGTTGAATTTTTAACTAAAAAAGATGAATATTTGCACAAAAAGGTTAATTTACTACTAACAAAAATGCGAATTTTTAATTAAATTTAGGAATCCTGAACCAAAATGGTGAATTTTTAAGAAAGAAAGAAACAAAAAATGGTTTAGTTTTGAAGAAAGTAGTTCAACTTTAAAACCTAGTTGTTAAATTTTTAACCAGAACGATGAATTTTTTACCGAAAGAAACGAATTTTTAACAAAATTAAAGAATCCTCAACCAAAAACTTCATTTTTTAACTAAAAAGATGAACTTTTAAACAAAAAGCTTAATTTACTACTAAAAATGACGAATTTTTAACAAAATTCAAGAATTTCGAGCAAAAAAGTTGAATTTTTTAGAAAGAAAGAAAAAATTGTTAATTTTTAAGAAAGTAGTACAACTTTAAAACCAAGTTGTTAAATTTTTTACCAAAAAGAATTATTTTTTACTGAAAAAACGAATCTGTAACAAAATTCAACACATCTCAACCAAAAATTCGAATTTTCAACTAAAAAAGATGAATATTTAAACAAAAAGGTTAATTTACTGCTAATAAAAATATGAATTTTTAAGAACATTCAAAAATCTTCAACGAAAAAGTTGAATTTTTAAGAAAACTAAGAGCAAATTTGTTTAATTTTTAAGAATTTATTCAACTTTAAAACCTAGTTGTTAAAGTTTTTACAAAAAAGATTAATTTTAAAAAAAACTAGTTTTTAACAAATTTCAAGAATTCTCGACCATAAATTTGAATTTTTAAAGAAAAAGGTTAGTTTACTACCAAAAAGACGATTTTTTACGAATTATTAGACGAATAATTCATAATTTTAGTTAAAAATTCATCTCTTTGGTTGAATATGTATTTTTTAATTAAAAATTTAATTATTCAATTTTTTATTGCATAATTATATTTTTTATAGCTGAAAATTCGTTATTTTTGATGGAAATTAATAATGTAACTATTTTTTTTAAGTTAGTTTTTTTTAAATCATTTTTTTAACTGAAAATATTACTATTCTATTTTCGGTGGACATTTATTATTGTTTTTAGTTCAAAATTGAATTATTTTGTTGAAAAATTGTCTTCTTTAATTAAAAATTCCACTATTTTATTAAAAAATTCATGTATTTTGTTGAAAAATTCTATTTTTTGGTAGAAAATTAATATCTTTATTCGAAAATTAATTTTCATGTTTTATAAACTCATAATTTTAGTTAAAAATTAATTTTTTGGTTGAAATTTTAACTATTCCATTTGAAGATTCATAATTTTATTACAAAATTTTATAATTTTGTTTTAAAATTGTATTCTTGTTTTAAAATCTGCTTTTTTTTATTTATAATTAATTTTTTCAGCCAAAAGTTTAACAATTAGATTTATTTGTATAAAAATGCTATTTTTTAGTAGAAAATTTAAGTATTTTTTCAAAATTCATTTATTTTGCAATGTTTTGCTCTGCTGTGTTAATGGGTGTTAAAAATGAACGTCATAAATTAAAATAAATGTTTGCGTTTTGCGAAAAATATTAATATATTATTTTTAGTTGACTGGGAAAATTGAAAAACTTGATCGGGAAAGCCCGGGAAATGACCGAGAATTTGAAATCATCTGTAAATCCGCAATCTAATAAACTAAAATAAAAATATATTAATAAATAATAAAAAGATTCAAAATTAATTTAAAACATAAAATGATATAAATTAATTTAAACGAAGTGTGCGAAATTTGTTTTCAGAACTTCTTAACATATTTTAAAATAAATAGAATTTTTCCTACAATTTCTAGAAAATCCTGCAAATGTAAAAAGAAATCCTTAAAATCTTCCAGGGTCTTTTTGACAATTTTGAAAATCTCTTAAAATCGTTATAAAAATTCTGTTAAAATAATTCTTCAAAATTAAAGTAAATTAAATTAAATTTTCCCTACAATTTTTAGAAAATCCGGCAAGTGTAAAAAGAAATCCTTAAAATCTTTCAGGGTCTTTTGGCAACTTGGGAAATCTCTTAAAATCTTTAGAAAAATTCTGTTAAAATAATTCTTCAAAATTAAAGTAAATTAAATTAAGTTTTTCCTACAATTTTTAGAAAATCCGGCAAGTGTAAAAAGAAAGCCTTAAAATATTTCAGGGTCTTTTTGTCTATTTTGGAAATCTCTTAAAATTTTTTTAAATATTCTGTTAAAATAATTCTTTAAAATTAAAGTAAATTAAATTAAGTTTTTCCTACAATTTTTAGAAAATTCTGCAAATGTAAAAAGAAATCCTTAAAAACCTCCTGTGTCTTTTTGACAATTTTGGAAATCTCTTAAAATCTTGTTAAATATTCTGTTAAAATAATTCTTCAAAATTAAAAATCATTTCAAGTTCGAAATTAATTTTGAATTTCTTAAAACTTCTCAATATATCTTTAAATTACTCTATTTTTTACAAATAATAAGTGTTCAATTGTTATTTGTGAACCCAAATTTTTAAAGAAATTTTTTTAACTTGCTGAATGTTTTTAATAATGTAGGACAAATTCAATTAATTTTATATGTTATTTAGTAGTTCTGAAAGAATTTCAAAAATAATTTTAAATTTTCAAACTTTTAAAACAACTTCTAGATTTCTCAAGATTTTGAAATAAAATTTTTAAGTTTCTAAATGCTGCTTAAACTGTTTAAAATGAAAATATTTTAACTTCTAATTTAGGAACTTTTAAATTGCAAAAGTTTAAAGTTTAAAATTTTTAATGTTTTTTGTCTAAAATAATTTAAGAATATAATTTTGAAAATTTTTAAAGTTCATTGTTGGATTCTTTAATTTAGAGTCTTTAAACTGTTAACTTTTATTGATATTTTTAAAACTTAATCTGAATTTTTGAACTCTATAATTCATGAATGTGAAAAATTCGGAATTTTGCAGATTAAATTCATTAAACTAGAAATAATTCAGTTGAAAAGTGTTAGTACTTTCCAGTTTATACAACTTTTAAACTTGAATTTTTAAATTTAAAAATTTAAGACTTCGACTTTGATTGCTTTAATTTGTTGTTTAATTTTTATTACTTGTACTTTCACTTTTTAGAATAGAGTTTGATTTAAAAAAATTTTCAGAGGCAGAAAAGTCTGCAGATTTAAACAACCTGGCCAAGAATAGCAAGGCAGGTTCCTGCACCGCAGCAGCATTTTTGCGGGAATTTGTTGACAGTAAAATTCCCTGGATGCACCTCGACATTGCTGGAGTGATGGGTCCTGGTGAGAGTGGACATGCCTACATTCCTGGAGGAATGACGGGACGCCCAACGCGTACCATCATCACTTTCCTCGAGAAGTCCTCCTCCTAAGCGCACACAATTTTTATATACATAAAAATAAAAATAATAATAATAAGAATAATACTTTT
Organism: Druon quercuslanigerum; assembly: GCA_010014905.2. Lineage (NCBI taxonomy): Eukaryota > Metazoa > Arthropoda > Insecta > Hymenoptera > Cynipidae > Druon > Druon quercuslanigerum. Next base: position 1,666 of record JAAAKG020198174.1, on the reverse strand, counting down.
CCTACGCGCGATAACTACTAATTGCTCCATGAATTTCTCCTCCATTCGAAAGATTGGAAAAGGTAGAATTCACTGATACGTTGTTGTTACCGTTTCCCAATTTTTACAGCATTTATAGTCTCTCCTCGTCTAACTCTCAAATTTCTCTTTACTTTACTTTACTTTACTTTTTGTTACTTTTTGTTACATATTTCGATGAACGTAAATGTTTACGTAAGAGCCAATCAAAGATATTCGACTAGTGGAACACGGCATTAGTATAAAAAAAAAAAAGAAAAGAAAAAGAAACGTGCCTATCTTATATTATTTACGATCCGTTTGTCAATTGTCAAACAATAAACATCACGAGAAATTAGGGTAAGGAATTTTTTAAGCTTTAGGATCAGAATCGAAAGTCTTCAAAAAGGCACGAGTCATTTAGAATGGTTTACTTTACATTGTACCTTTTTTGTAATAAATAATCAGTCGATTTATTCTTCATGTACGCACTCTTATTCGAAATAGATATTCGGAATATTTACTGTTTTAATTAAAAATTATTATTTTTCTCGAAAATTTACTAAGGGAAATGAGAATTATCATTCTTGTTGAGAATTTCCTCTTTGAAGTCAAAATTATCATTCTTTTGGAAAGTTACGTTATCCAAATCTGATTTTTTTTTAAATTCCGAACTTAAAATTATAATTTTTCACAAGTTCCATACTGAAAACCTGAATTTTTTCTGGAAAATTTCTCCTTTCAAGTAAAAATTATAATTTATTTTCGAAAATTAATTCTTCCTGATGTAAATTATAATTTTTTTCCAAAATTCTCGGATCCAATTTAGAAATATACATAATATTGTTTCGGAAAAATCTGATTTTTTTTTTAAATTCCGAATTTAAAATTATAATTTTTCACAAGTTCCATACTGGAAAACCTGAATTCTTTTAGAAAATTCCCGTTTCCAACTCAAAATTTTAATTTTTCTGGAAAATTCACTGTTACAAACCAGAATTCTTTTAGAAAATTCCCAGTTCCAAATCAAAGTTTTAATTCTATTTAAAAATTCACTGTTCCAAATCATAATTACAATTCTTCTTGAAAATTTCCTCTTTCAAGTCAAAATTATAATTTATTTTCGAAAATTTTCGGATCCAATTCAGAATTATACACAATATTGTTTCGGAAAATTTACTTTTCCAACTTAAACTTGTAATTCTTTTCACAAATCCCATACTGCAAGTTTTAATTCTTATAGAAAATCTCCGTTTCCAACACAAAATGGTAATTTATTTGGAAATTTACTTGTTCTAAATCTGATTTTTTTAAAATTCCGAACTTAAAATTATAATTTTTTACAATTTCCATACTGCAAACCTGAATTCTTTTAGAAAATTGCCGTTTCCAACTCAAAATTTTAATTTTTCTGGAAAATTCACTGTTACAAACCTGAATTCTTTTACAAAATTCCCAGTTCCAAATCAAAGTTTTAATTCTATTTAAAAATTCACTGTTCGAAATCATAATTATAATTCTTCTTGAAAATTTCCCCTTTCAAGTCAAAATTATAATTTATTTTCGAAAATTAATTCTTCCTGATGTAAATAATAATTTTTTTCCAAAATTCTCGGATCCAATTTAGAAATATACATAATATTGTTTCGGAAAATTTACTCTTCCAACT
>JAAAKG020198163.1:12067-23853 GCA_010014905.2 Druon quercuslanigerum | reverse complement strand
TTTCTCCAATGTAATATATTTATTACACATTATATATAATATATAATATATATAATGCCGGATTATATACTTTGCCTGTAACATATATACTTTATAACATATTTCCAGCTATTTTAAGCAGTGAAAAATTCATAGAGAATCACAGAGAAAAATATGACTGAAATTTCTGTAACATATAAACTCTAAATTTCAGTAAAATAGTGTTTAAATGTAGTAATTAATTACTTAAAATTTTTAAAATTTAAGGAATTTAAATTATATTAAAATTAAATTTGAAAGCCTAATTAAAGTCTAATAATCAAGTTAATATATAAAATTGCTGAAAACAAAACCAAGAAATTTGGAAAGGAAGAAGAAAAAAAATGGAAAAAAGTAAATAAAGAGGAAAGAAAACCTTAAAAAATTAAGAAAATTACTTTCTTTTCTCTTTTTTTCTTTTATACTTAAAATTATTTGAATTAATCATTTTCCTGAGTGAAATTGAGGGGCCGGATCGTATAAGGGCGTATAGAATTTTCTCGCGTGAAATCATAGTCCCCTGGAAACTTCAAAACAAATTTTGGATTAAAAATTTATATCTGGACATGAAATTTTATTGTGCATCTTTTTTCCTCTAGACAAAAAGTTGTAACTTTTTTAGTTTTCGAAATAAAGCAAAGAAATGACTTTTTTGAAAAACTTGATTTTAATCCGTCTTTCAGTTCAACTCATGCTCTGTACTTCAGTTTCTTAAATTTTTTGATGAAAATTGTAGGGAATGTGCTTTAAGACGCCCTTCGATTGACAATATGATAGGCATTCGAAACCGTTGTTTTCAAAAATTATTATTAATTTTTTTCTCTAGCTCGTCGCGAATCGAACACTTGTAACTTCCAGCGTTTCTTTTAGCGAGGAAATTTTGAGCAGGCAAATACTCCTCGCGACCAAAATTCGGAGAAAGGTATAATACAGTTTTTTGGAAAGTTTCAGATCAAAATATTTATTAGTTTAGGAGTAGTTATGATTTTAGTGAACGTCTGCGCTGGAGTTATCGTGAGATATTCAACTTTATTAACCTTAAAATTTAATTTAATGTGCACTGTCCAGAGCATAGTTAAGGGATAAATGATCTGTTTTATTTTTTGAAATAGATTGAGAAAAAGTGTAAGAAAATTTGTGCATAGGATTGTTTTCAAAATGCATGTTCAAGGTCGCTTACGAGTGAAGACGAATGTCGGTGTAAACATTAGGTGAACATTAAAGTATCCTACATTTAAATCTTAAGAAACCAAAAAATACATTCAAAATTAAGTAAAATTCATGAATATTTTGTTAACATATTTTTGTTTAACTGTTATTCACTAAAAAATTTCATAAGATCATATTATAAGCAAAAACTCTCTAGCGAGAGAACATAGCACAGCGGAGTGCATAGCAAGCACGAAAACTCCAGCGCTGACGATCACTAAAATCATAATTACTCCTAAAATATTAAATATTTTGATCTAAATCTTTCCAAAAAACTTCATTATACCTTCCACCGAAATTTCGTCGCGAGAAGTATGTGCATACTCAAAATTCCCTCGCTAAACGAAACGCTGGAAGTTACAAGAGTTAGATTCGCGCCGAGCTAGAGAAAAAAATTAATAATAACTTTTGAAAACAACGATTTTCAATTTATATCTTATTGTCAATCGAAGGACATCTTAAAGCACATTCTCTAAAATTTTCATTAAAAATTTTCAAAAATTGAAGCACTGAGCACGAGTTGAAGTGAAAAACGGACTAAAATCAAGTTTTTGAAAAAAGTCAGTTTTTTGGTTTTATTTCGATAACTAAAAAAGTTGCAACTTTCTGTCTGAATAAAAAAAGAGGCATGGTAAAATTTCACGTCCAAACATGTCCTTCAAAAATTTTTAATCAAAATTTCTTTTGAAGCCTGCAGGGGACTATGATTTCGCACGAGAAAATTCTATACGCCCTTATACGATCCGGCTCCTCAATTTCACTGATTTAAATAGCCAGAAGAGCGTCACGGATTTTCACTGAAATTTTCCGGATTCGATTTCAGAGAGTGAAAACAGTCAGTAGTATTTTAAATTGAATTTGGGAATGTAAGGAATTGCAACTGGAATCCACCACACTTGATAATATGGAATATTCGGAATTGTAGTAGGATTTCGGTTTTTTAGATTTAATTTTTCCTGATTATTGTTAAAATCTAATAACGAATTGGACCTTCTGAAGTTTACACCACTGTGATTTATGTTGATGTTATTTCGTCCATCACTGTAAGACCAAGAAAAATTCGGAGCATTCTCATGCGGCGGCAATTTGTCGTCCATGTAGCTTTGAAGGCTTTGAAGTTTGGGAATTCGTCGATATTTAATCCCTCGTATAATGTTATTTACTGTAAAAGAGAATTTAATTTGAGCAAAATAATTTTTATAACATTAAGATTAAAAATTACGCAAAATAAGCGGTGCACGCCCATACTGTCGTTCCCCTCATCTTACCCTACGCCCCTCCCTTAATTTTTTCTTACATACTTTCCTTCCTCCTCGCTTCCTGAGCCGAAACTCCGCTTTCAATACTTCCCTTCCCTAGCCACCAATACCTCTCCCCTGCTCATCCTAATTTCTAATAATTTCTCCTACTTCCACTCTTTCCATTTTTCTTCATCTGCTCTTCTGCCTCTCATTTACCCTCTTTTACGCTTATTTTCCTGCCTTTATTTCTCATCATTTCTTTGCTTTCCTTTCACTCATTTCACCTCATTACTCATCACTTCTCCTAATATCCCTTCCCCAATTTCCTCTTAGATTCATTAATTTTCTTTATCAAATTTCCCTTGATTTGCTCTCACTTCAACTACTTTCCCTTCACAAATTTTGCCTCACTATCCTTAATCTCCTTTCCTCATTTTCCCTCACTTTCTCTACTTTCCCTTTATTTATTTTTTCTAATTTCCTCTAACTTCCCCTACTCCGCTCTCATTTCGTCTACTTCCTCTAGACAATTTTCTCTTATTCTTCTGTAATTCCTCTCTCTTTATTTTCCCTCACTGCACCTTTTTCACCTTTCATTATTTCCCTTCACTCCACTTTTTTTTACCTTTCATATTTCCTTTCAGTTAGACATTGACTTTCTTCTCCCACCTCTTTCTCCTCCAATTTCGCCCCTTTGGTTGCTTAGTTAACTTACACTCGCTTTCTCCTACTTTACTTTCCCACTGATATCCATTTACAAGAATGACCTTCAATTTCAATCATTTCATCTTCTTTCTGAATCTTTAATTCTCCTTATTCCCCTTACTTTCCCTGCCCTAGTTTTATTTGCCCCACTCTACTCTCATTTTTCCAACCTTATCTACTACTCCTTTATTCCTTCTACTTCCACCTCTCCTCACTTCACACCAATTTATCTACTTCCATTCTCACCCTTTATTATCCCTTACATTACCCTTTGCTATGTTGACCTATTTTCTTCTCTTCTTACTCCTTCTCTTCTCGCATCTTCAACTAACATCCCTCTTCCTTTACTTTCCTACCCACCTATCCTCATTTCTAACCGATTCCCCTAATTCCCTACTCATTTCCCCTACTTTTCATGCTTCTACTTTCTAATTTCTTCACATATCCCATCTCGTCTCCTAATTTCTTATTGTATACCATCTCATCTCCTAGTTCTTCTCCTCTTATTTCCCTTGCTTTCCCTTCCTTTATTTTTCACTATTTACACTGATTCCTCTCGCCCCACTCACTCAACTTACCTCCCCCCTTAATACTCTCCCTTTTTTTACTAATTATGACAATACTCCCGCTTCCCTCCATTTTCCTTAATATTCCACCTCTTATTTTCTCCCACTTCCCCTCCTTGAAAAAATCACATACGTACGGACCGGTCCAGAGTTAGGCAAAAAAAACGTTTTTGGCAAAATTGATTTTCAGAAGACAATTATTATCAAATTAATCTTTTTGGTAGTAAATTAATATTTTGGTTAAAAAATTTATGTTTTTTAATTAAAAATTCAACTTTTTAGTTGATTATTGTTGAACTATGGTACAAATTAGATTTTTTTAGGTTATAAAGTTAAAATTTTTGTTTAAAAATTCATATTTTGTTTAAAAATGTGATAAAAAGGTTTTAAAGTTGTACTAGTTCCTTCAAAATTATGTTTTTTTCTATCTCAAAAATTCAAATTTTTTGTACAGAATTCTCCAATGTTCTTGAAAATTTCCGTGTTTCGCTAGTAAATTAATCTTTTTGTTTAAAAATTTATCTTTTTCAACTGAAAATTTAACTTTTGCTTCCAAAATCTTGAATTTTAATGAAAATTTGTCTATTTGGTAGTAAATTAATCTTTTTGTTTAAAAATTATTCTTTTTCAGTTTAAAACTACACTTTTGGTTCAAAATTCTTGAACTTTGTTAAAAGTTCGTATTTTTTGGTATTAAATTAATACTTTTGTTAAAAAATTCATCTATTGCTTAAAAATGTGACAACTAGGTTCCAAAGTCGAACTATTTTCTTACAAATTAAAAAAATTCTTTTGTAACAATTCAACTTTTTCGTTGAAAATTCTTCGATCTTCTTGAAATTTCATCTTTTTTAGTCAAACGTTCAACTTTTTGATTAATAATTTTTGAATTTCGTGAAAGTTGTCTTGTTCATAGTAAATTATTGTTATTGTTTAAAAATTTATCTTTCTCTGTTGAAAATTCATCCTTTTCAATTGAAAATTAAACTTTTTGCCTAAAAATGCTTGAATTTTATTAAAAACTTTTTTTTTGTAGTAAATTAATGTTTTTATTTAAAAATTTTCATTCTTGGTTCAGAATTCTTGAATTTTTTTAAAAGTTTCTCTTTTTTGGTATGAACCATTTATTATATATCTCACTATTTTCTTACAAATTAAAAAAAAATTCTTTTTTAACAATTCAACTGTTTCATTGAAAATTCTTAAATCTTCTTCAAAATTAATCTTTTCTAGTCAAGCGTTTAACTTTTTGATTAATAATTTTTGAATTTGGTTATAACCACCTTTTTTAGCACATAATTTTTTTTTAAATTATTTACCTTTTTTAGTAGAAAATTCCAGTTTTGAGTTGAGTATTGTTGAACTTCGTTAAAAATTCATTTTTTTGCGGTAAAAAATTAATCTTTTGGTTCAATTATTCATATTTTGTTTAAAAAATTCAACTTTTTTGTCGAGAATTTTTGAATTTTCTTGACAGTTTGTCTTTTTCGGCAGTAAATTAATTTTTTGTTTAACATACATCTTTAATCTTTTGTAGTCGAAAATTCAACTTTTCGGTTAAGAATTTCTGAAATTCAGAGTATGGATAAAAAACTAAAAATTAATCAGTAGTCAATTGAGCTCATGCAAAAATTGAACCTTAATTTAAATATACCTTTTTTTTGGCGACCGTTGAATATCGTATTTAAGTTTCTAGGCCGGTAAGTAGAACGGATTATATCTGAAAATAACAGATTCCATTTTCAATGCATGTATTTCCAAAAAAATCAAAGAGCTAGATATTATCTTGACTGATAATTATTAAGGCCATTTAAAGAGTGGTCACGTGACCAGATTCCTACCTTACCGGCATTTTTTCATTTTCTAACTTCTTTTCACACCAAGCACCACATCGAGTTGAAAATTTAGAATAATAAATTAGAAGCACTAAGAAAGGTGGGTCTGGTCCGAAATTTTTATAATTATAAAAAAAGTATTTTTTATAAATAACTTTTTTCTGGTTTTTTTGTAATTATTAAAATTTAGGACCACACCCTCCTTTCTTAGTGCTTCTTATATATTTTTCCAAATTTTTATCTCAATGTGGCACTTCATGTGAAAATGAGTTAAGAAATGAAAAAAGTGTCGGTAAGGTAGGAATCTGGACTAAAAAAATTATTATTTTGAATTTTTATTTTTTAGTTTCTTTTTTTTGTTGTATACTCACAAATTTCGAACTATTTTTATAATTTTTTACCTTTTGAATGAATTCCGATGTTTTTAACTTGACATCTTAACATTTTTAAACAGATTTCTTTTTAAATTTTCAAAAATCCATTTTTCTTTGAAATTTTTTGCAACCTTCAATTTTTTGGAATCTCTTTAAACTTTCTAAACCTACTCTTCTCAATATCTTCTAATACTTTTTGAAAATATTTTAAAACATTTTTAATTCTTTTTGAATATTCTCTTAAAATAAATTATCCAAACTGAAAAATTATTATAAATTTTTCTTTCAGTTGAAAGAAAACTTTTTATTTTTTTTTAAATCTTTCAAAAAATTAAACTCAAAGATCCTCTAAATTCATTTTCGAATATCCAGGAAATTGTTACTAATTTTAGTTTGAAATTGATTTTCAAAATAAAAAATTCTTCAAACTTCTCGCATGAAACTTAAAAAAAATTATATTACTCTCTTGACACCTTTCTAAATTTTTAAAAACAATCTTTAAAGATCTAAATTTTATTAAATTGTTTTTAAATCTCCTCTAGAATTAAATTATTTTTAAATATTGTTAAAACTTCTGAAAGAAAAAAATTTCAACTAATTTTATGTATAAAAAAATGAATTTTAAGAGAAGGTTTGAAAATAAGAAAAAGACGATGGCAAACTTAAAAATTTAAGAAAAACTTAGAAGAGCAGATTTTCCAACATTTCAAACAAAATATTCAGAATTTTGGGAAGAGCTTTGAAAGGTTGCATGAAAATTCAAACATTTTAAGCCGAAATTAAAATGTTAGAAAAACCTTCGTTTGAAAAAAAATTATTTCGAAGTTATCGAAATTTTTTTAATATTTTAAAATAATACAAACCTTTAGAAGGTTTTAAAATATGTAAAATTTTAAGGTGATTTTCTGAATAATTCAAATCAGTTTAAAAGAAAATTAGGAATTTTTGAAGTATGATGAGATTAAAAATATTTAAATTTTTATTAAAGATTTGTGATGAAGCATCAAATATTTTTTAACTTATTCCAGTCTTTTACATTCCGCCAGTCCTAAATATCCTTTAACCTTAATTTAAGAGTTTCTAATATTTTGTAAAATCGATTAAGTTTACATTTTTTATTTTACTTTTTTTTTTAGAAAATTCACCTATTTGATTGAAAGTTCAACTATATGGTTGAAAATTACCTTTTGTATTAAAAAGTCTTATTTTTGGATTAAAAAAAATTTTTTTTTTATATATATTTTATTTTCTTTTACGATAAATACAAATAGTTGAAAACTTTTTTTTTTGAGCATCCAAGTATTTTGTTAAAAAGTTCGTCTCGTTGGGATAAATTTTACTGCTTTTTTGTGAAATTATATTTTCTGGTTCCAAATTTCAATAATTTGTTAGAAGTTGAACTACTTTGTTGAAAACTAATTTTTTTTGTAGAAAATTAATCTTTTCGACTGAATATTTTACTTTTATGTCTTTCTGGGACGAATTCATATGTTTTTAATTTAAAATTAAATATTTTTGACTGCAACATCAAGTATTAATTTTTTTTATTCAGCGAATTAGTTAAAAGTAGAACTGCTTTGTTTTTAATTAAAACTTTATATTTTCGAATCAGAAAATTAAACTTTGGAAAACTTTTTTTTTGTGAATTAATCAATAATCAAATAAAAATATTATTGTTTGAAATATCAATTAATATATAAACCGTCAAAAAATTAACATTTTTATTTAAATGTTGTCAACAAATGAGTAGTTATTTAAAATCTTAATTTTTTTAATTAAAAACACGTGCAGTGTGTTCCTACAAAAAACGATTTTAAATATTTTTGAATATTTCAAAGACATAATTTATTGCATCGAGTGTGTAAAGCCACGTTCAGCTTATTAAAAACTGTTAAATAGTTCTTAAATGTTAAACAAAGTATTGAAAATCTTGTTTTATTAAGTATGTATAAGTAATTTCTGTTTTTTGTGCAAATGAAAAAATTTATTATGAAAACATTTAGTGTTGCGTAAAAATGTAAAATTAGTAAACGATTAAATACTTAATTATCGTTTTAATAAGAACATTTCTGATATGCGCATATCAATCAGGAAGCAATCAACATGCATAAGCCGGATGGCTTAAAAAAGACTTCCATCTAAAAATAAAAGCATTTTTTATCAGTGCAGATAATAAGCTTGCATTCTTAATACTTTTTTTTAATTTATAAAAAAATAAACTGTTGTTTTTTTATTTTTCCTCATATTTTTAAAAAATTTGAAAAGTTAAAAACACCTACCATTTTTAACAGGTTTGCTAAAAGACACATCAGCAAACAATAAAATTGCCAAAAAAAATATAGCAATCATTTTGTACTAAAAGTACTTTGTTTCGAAACACGCTTGACAGAAAAATTTTTGTAAATTATTTATTCTTGGCAATCCATATAACGAAAGATATAATACTGCCAGAGAAACTTTGAGAGCTACTGATTAAACAAAATAAAATTGAAATTAAAATTAGTCTGGTTGGATATAATTACCATTATTTTTTTTTTAATCGGTTGTTAACCATGATTTAGTATCTGTCACAAAAATCAATTTGATTTTTGATCAATTTAATTTGACTAGATTTTTATTGTCAATGCAATGAACAATACACAATTATGCCTCACAAGACCATAAAACACGCAATTTGTCAACACTTATAATTTACTTCTTATCCTCCAAGTTGATTTTGTTCACGTGAACAGGTTTTTCAAATGAAGTAGAAAGCAAACAATTAATGCTGTTAAGAAGCGCGCAGAGTGTGCGTTCAAGTCCCTGCAGTTTTACTTTATAATATTACAAAAAAATTTTTTTAAATATTTAGTAACGAATTTTGTTAAATTAAATAAATAATTTTAGGTCACCATAAACTTTTATAGCTCTTTATCTTTTTGCAATTTTTAATTAGATATTCTTCATGTTTGAAAAACTGAAATGTATATTAAAAAAAAGAAACTTAAGGTTAAAATAAGATTTTAAATTTTAATTTCAATTAAAAAAGTTTCAAAATTATATTAAAAAAGTGTATCCTCAAAAAGTCCACTTAACGCTTGTTTTCGTGAATAAATAATTACTGGTACAATTTTTCACCCTGATTTTCTCAAATGAAAATATTTAAATTATGATCTAAGATGAAAAAGGAAAACAAACTTAAATTATAAAAGCGATTTTTTATTTTCTATGAAATTTTCTAGAAAAAATTTTATTCCCTTGATTCAAAAATACTTAATTGTTGGATGATTTTAAAAAATTAAGGTTTTCACCTCTAAATCTTGAATTACAATTTTTCTTTTTAATTAAAACCTTTTAATAGGTTCTCAACGTTAAATTACTTGAAATGGGTTTCTGATGAAGTCACTAAAAAAAAACATTTTTTTTGTGAAAAATCTTAAAGTTCACCACAACAACAAATAATTTTAACTTTTTTTTTAATTGCATTTTTTCTGACCATCGCGTCTTACCAAATTTTTAAAAATGATTTTATTTCAATACATAACAGCGAATTTAGTTACTTAAAAAATTTTAAATAAAAGAGTTGTAGAAAATGTTTTCTTGGAAAAAAATAAGCCGTATATTTTAAAAATGCAATAATTTTTGTAAAATCGGTAAGAAGCGATAATCAGAAAAAAAGGATTGTTAAAATTAATATTTTTATTTGTGAATTTTAATTATGTTGTAAAAACTAATTTTTTATTTGAAATTATATCATTTATAATATTTTGATTCTTAAAATCATAGAAAAACTATTTTACAGATATCTGATTTTTGACAAGACAACTACCTTAAGTCTTGAAAACTTAAGAATTTGTTTAAAATTTTATTTATTTCTGGACTAAAAAATTTTTCATGGTTCAAGGTGTAACCATTTTTTTGAAATTTCTTCCTTTTGGCTTAACTCTATTTTTAATTACTAATTTTGCTAATATGCTAATAAAATGCTAATATGTATCATATGAACAATTTTTATCTTTTCAGCAATTTTTTCCAGGTGAAAGTACCTAGTTCCTGGAATTTAAAGCCGAAGGAGCTTTAACTAAAGAGAATTCACAACTACCATGTTACAGTTATTGATTCTGTGACTTAAAAAATTAAGAGTTCTGTGCATTAATAAGAAGTAAGTGCATTTACTTAATAGATAATAAATAAAAATAAATATATTATCGAGCGCGAAGCGCGAGAACCAAAATTGGAGCACGCTGAGCGCGCTTAAACTTGCAAACTAATTGTTTTAAATGTATGCTACATATTTGGTTGAAAGTTAAAACTAATTTGCAAAAAATTAATTTTTTTTCTGAATATTCATCATTTTAAATAAAAATTCATCGCTTTGGTGAAAAATGTAAAAAGTTTGCTAAAAAATTCTTCTTTTTTAAAATAAAATTTTATTATTCAACTACAAATGTATCTATTTTATTTCAAGATTCATCACTTCTATTTAAAAATGTTCTGTTTCGTTGAAAATTCAAACGTTTTAGGGAAAAATTATTCTTTCTGGTTAAAAACTTATCTTTTTGGTTAAAAACTTCACTACTTTATTACAATACTGAAAAATTCCGTAAAATAAAATTCCCGACACTGTAAAAATCTCGAATTGGAAAATTCCCGTGTAATAAAGTTCGCGAATAATTGCGAATAAGAAAATTCTCGAATATTAAAATTCCCGGCAGTTAATAATATTACCGAATTGTGTAATTCCCCAATTCTAAAATTTCCGACAGAAAATTATCGAATTATAAAATATCCGATTGTGAAAATTCCCGAATTTATATCACAATTTTTTTATAAATATGTTTTATTGATTAGAAATACAAAAATAAAATTTTATTTCTTTAAATTATTTTTAATGTAAAAAATTTCGAAAATTATTGGTTGAATTTAAAATTATTACAATAAATTTAAAATTGAAAATCGCTGTAAACGATCAAAACAGCGGGTAACAGCTGCAAGCTTAATATTCATTTTTTGAAACTAGTACTTTTTTACATCTTCTAAATTTGACAAAATTTGCCCCTCGAACCAAAAAATATCACCCACTCTTTACATTATCTTATAACAATTTTCAAAAAATATATATAAATGGAAAATTCGATTTTTACGATCGCTTTTTGTATTTCTTTAAAATAGTACGCACATTAAAAAAATTCTTTACGCAGAAATATTTTATTTAAAATTATTGTTATTTTGTATTTGAACAATAATTATCAAAATTTTAAACATTAAAAATAATTTAAGAAACTAAATTATTATTTAAATTCCTAATCAGTAATATTGTAAACTGTCATAAATTATATTAATCAGCAATTTTCTTATTTGGGGATTTTATTTTTCGGGATTTTTCATTCGTCCCTTAAAATAATATTTTTCAGATGCGAATTCAACTATCTGGTCAAAAGTTCAATTATTATGTGGGAAATCCATCTTTTTAGTATAAAATTTATCTTCTTAGTCGAATGTTTTTTTCGTCGTTTGAAAATTTAACTATCTTATTAAAAATTCATTTTTTGTTGTTTTTGAAGATTTGTTATTTTAATTGAAAATTCATCGCTTCAGTGAAAAATTTACTAATTAAAATGTTTTTTATTCTGTTGAAAATATACTTTTCAAGTGGAAATTATTAAAAATTCATTTTGATAGGAAATTCATCGCTTTACAGGAAAACTTAAGACGTTTCTTGAATATTCATATCTTTTAAAATAAAATGTATCATCTGGATAAGAATTTATGTTTTGGTTTGAAAATTCAACTATTTGGTTGAAAATTTATCATTTTAGTTAAAAATTAATCCCTTTGTTAAAAATATTAACTATTTTT
>JAAAKG020198163.1:0-11967 GCA_010014905.2 Druon quercuslanigerum | reverse complement strand
GAAAGATGCAACTATTTATTTAAAATTTTATTTTAATTGAAAATTAATCGCTTTGGCGGCAAATTTAACTATTTTGTTAAAATTTTGGTCTTTTTTTTCTAAAACTATTCTTCTTGCTTTAAAACTCACCTTTTTGGTGAAAATTGCAATACTTTATTACAAATTAATTTTAATTGTTAATTCATTGTTTTTAACGAAAACTGAAGACTTTTATTAAAAATTCATATTTTTTAAAATAAAATGTATGATCTGGATAAGAATTTATGTTTTGGTTTAAAAATTCAACTATTTGGTTGAAAATTTATCATTTTAGTTAAAAATTAATCCCTTTGTTAAAAATATTAACTATTTTTCTGAAATTTCGTTTTTTTTTCTAAAAAAAATATTCTCCTTTGTCCAAATTTCATCTATCTTATTAAAAATTCTTTTTTTTTGCCGACAAATTATTTTTTTAAATTAAATGATATTCTTGTTGAAAGATGCAACTATTTATTTAAAATTTTATTTTAATTGAAAATTAATCGCTTTGGCGGCAAATTTAACTATTTTGTAGAAATTTTGGTCTTTTTTGTTCTAAAACTATTCTTCTTGCTTTAAAGCTCACCTTTTTGGTAAAAATTGCAAAACTTAATTACAATTTAACTTTAATTTTAAATTCATCAGTTTTATAGAAAACTCAAAATTTTCATTGGAAATTCATATTTTTTAAATAAAATTCATCTCTCTGGATAAGAATTAATCTATTAGTTTAAAAATTCAACTATTTATTTAACAATTTACCATTTTAGTTTAAAATTCATTGCTTCGGTGAAAAATTTAGCTACTTTGTTGAAATATCGTCTTTTTTGATAAAAAATTATTCTTCTGGATCGAAAATTTCTAGTGGAAAATTTAACTTTTCTGCTGAAAATTCGTCGTTTGGGTGAAAAAATGGATATTTTCTTGAAATTTCCTTCTCTTGTAGAAAGTTATTCTTCTTGCTTTGAAACTCATCTTTTTAATTAATATTTAACTGTTTTATAAAAAATTCATTAGTTTGTTTAAATATTTTTCAATTTACCCAAAAATTCTTCTTTGGAACTGACCATCTGGTTTGAAAATTCAACTATTTCTTTAAATTGAAAAAATTTAAATTTTGAAACTAAATTGTTATTGTATTGCAGGTACTTGAGAGAACTTATAAAGTTGCCCGTTCTCTTTTCCTCATCAAGTTCGCACACATAGCGCTTGCGCAAAACAAGTGCTTTCAGAGCGCTGCAGTAGAAATTTATTGATTCTTATCCCAGTGTAAGCTCAAACCTGGAGCAGCAAGTGCATAACAAAATACGCTCGTTGTGCAAAAAAAACAAACTTTTTGTCACCTTACTTAAAGTGCCTCCAAGTGCAGTGAGTTATCACTTTCGAATAATGACAGTCGATACAGGGTTGTTCTTCAATACCATTTATTGACACATATCATTTTCGTCCCATAACTCCAAGCAGTATAACAAAATTCGCAAAAGTAGAGCAAGCAGTGATAGGTGTAGATCACTTTCAATTATTATTCTCTAGGATTATTTAGAGCTTTTATCACATGAAAAAATGTTTCGAAATTCGTGACATGCACATTGAAGGTGTTTGACAGGTGAGAACTGTCATGATTTTCGTTGATACTTAAAAAAAAGGAAAAAAGTGCTTTTAAACATCTGGGATGAACCAGATGGTTTTAATTGCAAATTGATTAGACAAATTTTAATGAAAGGCCATTCACTTTATTCAACCGATTTCATTTACCTATGATGATAATAATTTTTTAATTTTGGATAATTAAAAAAAACGGCCTCAAAATTGAAACATCTTAGGCTCTTTTTTTAGTTATCAGAAAATGAAAAAAAGACTATTTTATTTTCTAGTTGCACTTAGAAGAGGAAGCCAAAGAAAATATGTTTTCAATTGTATCGATATCAGGCTTCCTAAGCCAAAATTCTCCGCAAGCAGTGGGTATGGAGAATTTTAACGAAAATAAGGGAATAAATACTTCTGAACAAAATTAAATAAGTTTCTAAATGTTTTAATATCGGACATAAATATATTGAATTTATAACCCAAATTATTTGATTTATAACAAAATAGATTAATTTTTTCCTAGAAGTGTAAGTTTCTACTAAAACATACGAATTTTTAACTAAAAATCGAATTGTTCAATTATCTTTTCAAACATTTAATTTTCAATAAAAAAAAAAAATTCAACCAAATATTGCACATTTAACCAAAATTAACTAATTTTCGACTAAAAAATATCCATTTTAACCAGAACTTAAATGGATTATATTATCGTAGTTTAATATTCGGGTCAATAAATAAATTTTATCCTAAAAAATACGAATTTTCAACTAAAAATAGAATTCTTTATTTTTAAGTTTAAAATATTTTATTTTTTATTTAAAAAATAATTTTTTTTAAGAAAAAAGATTAGTCTTAAACTCAGAAGATTTATTCTATATTTGCAACAAAAATAGCTGAACCGGCACATAAAAAATTAAATTTCTAATAAAAATTAATTAATTCAATTAAAAAAGTAATTTTTAACAAAATATTGCATTTTTAATCAATAAAACTTAACTTTTAACGAAATAGTTCAATTTTTAACTAAAAATATTATTTTGCAAACAAGAAAAAGTTAAGTTTCCAAATACTTATTTAATATTAATTCTTGTAGTTTAATACTAATTTTAATTAAAAATTCATTGCTTTAGAGAAAAATTAAAATATTTAGTTCAAAAATTGTCTTTTAAAAAAATTTATCTTTCTGGTTAATAATTGATCTTCTGGGTGAAAAATTTGAATATTTGGTGAAAAATTCATAATTTTAGTTAAAACTTCATCGTTTTGGTGAAAAATTTAACTAGCTTATTGAAAATTCTTTTTTTTCTTTGATAAAGATTTATCATTCTAACTAAAAACTCGCCGTTCTAAGAGATAATTTCACTTTTCTGCTAAAAATTAGTTTTAAAAAAATTTTTTTTGTCATCTTCTGGTTTGAAAATTTAACAATTTGGTTGAAGATTCACACATTTTGTTGAAAACCAATCTTTTTAATATAAAATTCATCTTCTTGGAAAAACATTTTTTTTTTAAATGTTACTGCTTAATGAAAAAATAATTTTTAGTTATAGTTTATTATTTGGTATTTTAATTAAAAATTTAATATTTTAGGAAAAAATTATGTTTTTTTTTTAAATTTGTAATATTTTCGTGAAAGAAATAGCTTTTTAAATAAAAATTTCCATTTTAAATTAAAAACTAATATTTCTTTAGTTTATAATTGAACTATGTCGTCAAAAATCCAAATACTTTGGTCAAAATATATCTTTTTAGTGAAAAATTAATCTTCTTGGTTTAATTTTTTTCCTAGTTTAATAATTTATTTACTAAATTAAAAATTAATCTTTTTAATTAAAGTTTTGTTTCGAATTGAAAATTTACCGTTATCGAGGTAAATTTAACTATACTGTTGAAAAATCTTGAAAATTAATTTTGTTGAATGGAAATTAGACTATTCCATTTCCAGCTCTATTAATTTTTCTACTAATTAATCTCTACTAATTTTCAACCAAATATTGCATTTTCAACCAATAAAAATCAACCTTTATCAAAATAGTTTAATTTTTAACAAGAACGATTTATTTTAAAACAATAAAACTCACTCTTCAACTAAAATTAATAATTTTTAAGACAATTTAACTAATTTTTGACTAAAAAATATGCATTTTTACCAGAACTTAAACGGTTTATATTATCGTAGTTTAATATTCGGAACAACAAACAAAATTTTCTGGTAAAAAGGACGAATTTTCAACTAAAAATATAATTGTTTAATTTTGAAATAATATATTTTATTTTTATTGAAAAAAATAATTTTTGTAATAAAAAAGATTAGTCTTAAACTGAGAAGATTTATTCTATATTTCAAACGAAAAAGGTCCAATTTTGAAAAAATTATTAATTTTTAATGAAACACTTGAATTTTTTAAAAAAGAAACACATTTTTCATCTATAAAGATAAATTTTGTACGAAAAAGACAAACTTTTGATAAAATAAATTAATTTATAACTAAATAGTAGAATTTACAAAAAAAAAAAATTAATTTTCAACCAAAATAGAAACAGCTGAACCTGCACATAAAAAATTTAATTTCTAAAAAAAACGAATTTTCGACGAAAAATTTCTACTTAAAATATAAATTTTTAAATAAATATGGAAATTTTCAATATTCAGATAAAAATTTTAATTTTCAATCAAAAAAATAATTTTTAACAGAATATTGCATTTTTAACCAACGAAAGTTAACTTTTAAACAAATTGTTCAATTTTTAACAAAAAATATTATTTTTATACCAAGAAAAAGTTAATTCTTCACATACAAATATTAAATATTAACATAATTAATTAATTTTCAACTAAAAATATAAATATTTAAACAGAACTTGAACGGATTACATCATTGTTGTTTATTTTTCAGTTAAAGAAAAATAATTTTATACTCAAAAAGACGGCTTTTCAACAAGAAATAGAATTGTTTTATTTGTAGTTCAAACATTTCATTTTTAATAATAAAATAATTTCTGACAAAATATTGTATTTTTAATAACAACAAAATTAATTAATAAATTAAGAATTGAATTTTTAACACAAAATCTTAAATTTAAACTCAGAATATTTATCCTCTATTTTTAACTAAAAATTAAAATTTTAACCAGACCTAGAATAGTTAAACTGAATTTTTCACCAGGTAATTAAAATTTACAAAAAAAGAGATAAATTTTTCATTAAGAAGATTAAGTTTCTACTCAAAAATATGAAAAAATGGAAAGATTCAATTTTCAGATGAAAATTTTAATTTTTTATTAAAAAAGTAATTTAAAAAAAAATATTGCTATTTCAAACAATAAAAGTTTACTTTTAACCAAATAGTTCAATTTTTAACGAAAAATATTATTTTTAAATTGAGAAAAAGTTAAGTTTTTAAATTAAAATTTAATTTGTAACATAATTAATTAATTTTCAATTAAATATATAAATTTTAAAATAAAACTTGAACGGATTGCACCATTTTAGTTTAATTTTCCGTTAAAGAAATTAATTTTATACTAAGAAAGACGGCCTTTCAACTAAAAATAGAATCGTTTAATTTGTAGTTAAAAAATTTCCATTTTCAACACCAACAAAATTAATTTTTGAATTAGGACTGACACTTCAAAAATTAAATTTATAAAAAAAATTAATTTTCGGCAAAATATTGAAAATTTACAACAAAAGAGAAGAATTTTTCACCCAGAGGATTAAGTTCCTACTAAAAAAATACGAATTTTTATTTAAAAATGGAATCGTTAACTTTTCAGATGAAACATTTAATTTTCAATAAAAAAATTAATTTTTCTCATAAAATACTAATTTTAAATCCAGAAAAAGTAAAACACCCACCTAAAAATATTAATTTGCAACATAATTAATAATTTTTAAATAAAGCTTATAAAATGTTTACCTAGAACTTGAACGAAATATATTATTCCAGTTAAAATTACAGTTTAAGAAATTAATTTTATACTAAAAAAGGAGAATTCTTAATTATACATGGAATCGTTTAATTTTCAGTTGAAACATTAAATTTTTAATAAAAAAATAATTTCTGACAAAAAATATTGCGCTTTCAAATAAAACAAAATTAAATTTTTGCTTAAGAGTTGAATTTTAAAAATATACATTAATTTTCCACCAAAGAAACACATTTTTCCACTAAAAAGGTGAATTTTGTACGAAAAAGACAAATTTTTTAACAAAATAAATTTATTTATAACTGAATAGTTCAATTTTTAACAAAGAAAGAAATTAATTTTTATCTGAAAAAGAAATAGCTCAGTTGACATTTCAAAAATTGAATTAAAAAAAAAAAGAATTTTCCACAAGAAATTGAAAATTTGACACACAATAATCGAATTGAAAACGCAAAATATTGATTTTCAACCAAAGAGCTTAATTTTCTACTCAGAACGCCGGATTTTGATCTTAAAATAGAATCAATCAATTTTCAGTGTAAATTTTAAGTTTTAATTAAAAAAAAATAAAAATAAAATTTTTTTATACAAAATATTCTATTTTCAATATAAAATTTAATTTACGCAAAATTTTTAAGAAAAAAACCGGAATAGCTACATTTTTAGTTTAAAAGAAAGCTGCTTAAATTTTCCACTCTAAAGATGAATTATCACCAAAAAAAAATGTTTAATAAAAAAGTTTAATTCTTCATCTGGCAGTTAAATTTAAAACAAAAAGATGATTTCACAGCGAAAAGTGTAACAGTCGTTTAAAATCTTCGGCAATCTTTTTGAAACTTTACGAAATAATTAAAAAATTTTTGTAATCTTTTTCATTTATCTTTTTCACATAATTTGAAATCTTCAAAGCTTTAAATTATTATTCTAAAATAAAAAGTAAACCATTTAAAATTTTTTCAGAAATCTTGAAAAAAATTACTTTCCTACAATCTGATAATTATTAAAAACCTTATAATTTTTTTCCGATTCTTGAAAATAAGTTTTTTACAATAATTGAACTTTTCTTATCTTTTTTGAAACTGTAAGAAAGATTAAAAATTTTAGTGTGATAGCGAAATTTTAAAAGTAGAAATATTTTCTATTATTAAATAACAATTAAAATTAAAATTTTTCAGTTAAATTAAAAACCGTTGAGTGCAATAAGAAAGAAGAATTCTTAACAAAATAGTTTAATCTTGAACTCAAAAGATACATTTTCAGCGATAAATATGATTTTTTACGAAAAAGACATACTTTTTAGATTATGCATTTATTTTTAAATCAATAGTTAAATTTTCAAAAACAACAATCATCAAATTCCAACAAAAAAATAGCTTAATTTTCATTTAAAAAATTTTAATTTTCACTTTACAAAAATTAAAACGTCGACAAGATAATTAAAAATTTACCACTAAATAATATAGTTCCTAACAAAAAATGTGGATTATTAACCATTTTTGAAGAAAATGTTGGGATTAAAAAAACAATTTTAAATTAAGAAAAATTCTCAGCAAAAGAATTGATTAAGTTTCTACCAAAAAACAGTATTTTTCTCCTTAATACATTAATTTTCAACGAACGATACATTCTTATGCAAATAGTTAAGCTAATAATTATATTTTCAGTTTACAAAATTTAACTTTTAATCAATTTCAAAAATAAAAAAATAATTATATTTTCAATAAAATATTTAAATTTTGAGCAAAAGAATAGAATTTAAAACCAAAAATAAGTGTAAAATTAAATTCAAGCCATGAAACATCTATTTTCAGCAAACAATTAATCAGTCGATTGTCGGGATAAGGCATTCAAGAAGTGTTAATTTGAGCGCAGTACAAGGAATAAAGCACGCTGTAATGTGACGGAGGAGCCAAATTTACAATGGCAGGGGATTATATAATTTCAGGTAAATGAATCCATTTTTTTATTGTGTAGGCTTTAATTTTACTTTTCATTGTTTTATCAAAAAAAATTGTATCTATATTGAATAACAATTAGCGTGAAAAGAAAAGAATAAATAATTAAATATTAACTTACACATATGTAAAGTAATATATATTTATTAACTTTGATTAAATTCACGTCGTAGTATTATTTAAATATAAAATAAATTAAGTTAAAATCAAAGCATGAACGAATTTACGATTGTTTATAAATTTTATTTCCACACAACATTTAACCCAGTAATCTTCTTTGTTCCAGTGATAGTAGAGAGACTTCGACATTTTAATCTCTTTTTTTTTTACTTTTGCTAATTATTTTCTTAATAGGGAGCGTTCACATATTACGTAACATTATTTTTGATCTTTTTTATTTAACATACCCTTAAATTTACTTTTGACCCCCTCCTTCACATAAAATACATTTTCTAAAAATAAATGTTTTTTAAGATGAAGTATTTTCTAGAAATTATTTAAACAATATTTTCATGTAACAATTAATGCTTTTTCAATATTTTTTTAGTCATACAAATATTGAAGTTACCTAATGTAAATAATAAGAAAAATTCAGCAATTCAGATTTTTTAAATAAAATAAGTAATGCAAACTTATTTTAATAATAATACAATTTAAAAACTTTAAATAAATATTTATTTTTAAAAGTTCTGTAACACTTAAATTCGAGCTAAATTAATTTCCAAATATTGGTAACAAGAAAGTAAGTATTATCAGTTGGCTCTCAAATTTATATAAATATAATTTTTATAAAATATTTCAGAAAAGTAATTTTTTTTTGAATATTTCAGATGTGTCAGAAAAGAATCTAAAAGATTTTAAAGATTTTTATTTTATAGAATTGTACAAAATATTACGAAAAATTCGAGTCTTCTTGAATCAAGAAAATTTGTTAATTCTCCGTGAACCTTAATAAATTCGTTAAAAGTTTTTAAAGCTTTCTTGCCAAATTTTTATAAATCTAAATTTTTACAAATCTTTCAAAGTTTAACATTTCTTTTAAATATCCTGTATTCTTCTAAGTATTTCTTAAATCTTTTCGATTTTTTTTTAATTTTTAAATTTAACCAAATTGAAACATTTTAGTTTAAAATCTTGTACACTTATTTGTGAAATTTCAGGAAATTGTTTGAATTATTTAAAAGCCTTTTCTAATTAATCTTAGAGACCGTTCTTCAAAATAACAAATCATAAAACAATTTTCCACGAATCTGAAGAAATTTCTTTATATTAATTTTTCAGACGCTCTAAGCCTTTTAAAATTTAAAAAGTATTTCAAAATTTGTATGAATTTGGTTTAGGTTCTGAAAAATAGAAAATAAATTTTCTGAAAATCTTTCAGATTTTTTTTGACAATTTTAGAATTAATTTGAGATGTTTTAAAATCTTTTTGAATGATCTGTTAAAAATTGTCTCAGAATCTTCCATAATCATCTTCACATAATTCAAAATCTTCCAAACTTAAAATTATAATTTAAAAATGAAAAATAAAACATTTAAAATTTTCTCAGAAATCTTGAAAATAATTTACTTTTCTACAATCTGATAATTATTAAAAAGCTAATAATTTTTTTACGATTCTTGAAAATAAGTTTTTGCCCATAATTTCTTATTATTAAACAATAATTGACCATTTAAATCTTCTCTTCTAGCAATAATGTTTAGAACTATTTGAAAAATTCTTTTTCATAATCATATAAAATTCATTATTTAAAAATTTTGTTGAAGGTACAGAAAATTTGGAAATTAAATATGTTACGTAATCACGTCAAAATACCCCCTTCCCCTCTCTTTAATTTTTTGTAATATCTAAACGCCCCCATATAAAAAAGAAGTTTTTTTAATTATAAATTTTTCCAAGTTTTCGAGAGTGAGATTAAAATTCTATAAGTTTTTTTTCAGATGTGGATACTTAAATTAATTTAGATTTTTTTTTCTTTCTGTTTCATTAACCTCAGAATGCCTTATAAATCATCCAATTTTTTTACAGTTCACAAATAATTTAATTTATTTGAAGTAAATTGGTGAGTTCGTAGATTTAGGTCTAGAGGTAATACCGAGGCGAAAAAATTATATAATAATTTAAATTTATTTGATAGATTTTTTATAATATAAATTAAAATTATACTGAACTAGCAATATAGCCATGTACAAGTTTATGTCTCTAGATTTTTATTTTTAACATTGAAAAGTACAAGCAATTTAAAAATGCATTATTAAACAAAAGTTCCAAAGATTATAAATAAATAATATTTTAAATTAAATACTTTTCAAATTGGGAACCACGCTCTTACAAAAAGGGTTTCGTAACCTACAAGGACTTTAAATAAGTCGTTTAAACCGTCCCATCGAAAAATGTCTCCCTCCTCACTTTAACCTTCACTCAATCCCTTTCCTAAACTTCTTCCTTCCCGACGTCCCCCTCTCCTCACCATTCCCCAGCTGACTCTCCCCTCTCTATTCATTTCCCATATTTTCCTTTCCCAGCAGTCACTTCCCCTCCACCACTCATCTTCATTTCATATAATTTTTCCTACTTCCCTCTACTGCCTTTACCTTCACTTCCATCTCCCCTCGCTTTCCCAACTAACACTTCTTTTTCGCTCGATCGTTTTCAGAGTTTGACTCTGATTTATAATCATTTCCCCTAGTCCCCCTCATTTAATTTCTTCTATCTTGACATAGATCCCATCTTTTCATTTCTCTCAACTCCTTTTTACTTATTCACCATCACTTTTAACTCTCCTCGTTTTCTCAACTAATACCGTCCTTCCCCTAACTTCCTTCAGCTGTCAAAACTTTCCCACCCCTACACATCCTGATTCATAATTATTTCCTCTACTTCACTACTCCAGAACTCACTCCCGCCAGTATTCACCTTTTTTTTAATAATTTATTCTACTTCCACCTACTTAATCCCCCCCCCCCACTTTCCATAGATCCCCTCCATTCGTTTTCTTTCACTTCTCCTACTTCGCTTCACCTTATTTCCCCTTAGTTCCTCCTCTTTTCGCTTCCCTGGGTAACACTTCCTATCTAAAAATCCTACTTTTACTCACTTCCTAATAATTCCATCCCTTAACTTTTCTTAGCCCCCTTTTACCTCATTTCCACTCACTCCCCCCTCCTCACTTACCCTTATTTCCTCTCACCTCGTTTTATACCACTTTCCCCTCGTTCCCATAATTTCCTCCACTCCAATTCTTTCTCCTCTCTTATTACCTTTCATTTATCTACTTCTCTTTCCTTCTTTTCTCTAACTCCCCTTCTCCTTATTTTACATAGTTTCCTAGCGATATTTTTTTCTTATTTACTCGCACTCGCTCTACTTTCTGTATACTTACTTCTTCCACTCGTCCTCCCTTCATTTTCTCTACTTCTTCCACCTCTATTTTCCTTCACTGCCCCTCTTCTTCTTTTCCCTACTTCTCCACCATTCAATTTCCCTCTCCCCGCAATATCCCTCGCTTTCCCCAATCCGTTTCCCCTCAATTTCCCATAATTTTACCTCCTTTAAACTATTTTGGATTTAGTCAAATTTTGAATATGAACAATATTTCGAATTGACTGAAAAGGAATTGAACTTTAATCATTTCTGAATAAAATTTCTAAAAAAAAAAAAAAAATATTATTACAGTAGCTTTTAAAATTGAACCGCTAGCGACCAAAAGGGGACACGGCAAAATTCAGCCTGATAAGTATTGTCCTGAGTGTCAATTTAAAAAATCTTTCTAATTTTAATTTTAAAGACTGATACTTGTAGAGAATTTCAAGGCGCATCTTTTTTTCTTTTTGCGAAAATTTATAGGTTTTGTAGTTTTTGAGATAATTGGTAAAAAGTGGATTTTTTTAAAACGAAAAATTCCAATCTTTCTGTCACTTCAACTTGCGCTAATTTAGCCAATTTTCATCATTTCCCGATTTCCCTAATACAAAGTACGTGTTTAAGTCTTTTGAAAGTATCTAAGAAAGAAAAATGAAAATATTGTGAAAAACAAAAAAGTTATCAATTTTTTTTTGAGGCAATGCAAAAATCATGAATTTTATCCTTCAAGCACCTCGTTTAGCGAACGAATTTTAAGCCACGGAAAGCTTTTAGTGAGAAAGTTGTTTATTAAGGTTCAAAGAAGTTTTCTGGAAAGTTTTAGATCAATTGGGTTAATAGTTCAAAAATTATAAATGTTTTAAAATCCAAGCGGTAATCTTGACGCTGCCCAAAAACGTGCCTCGCCGGCTACGTACGTGCAGCAGCGAACGACGTAAAGGTCAAATCAATCTTACCAAAAAAATGCTTTTCCAACTATTATAAGAAACAATCACTTCGCTGATTCTATGCTTTATTTGTAGAATTTGACCTTCAGGTCGTTCGCTGCAGCGCGTACGTAGCCGGCCAGGCACGTTTTTGGGCAGCGTCAAGATTACCGCTTGGATTTTAAAA
>JAAAKG020198152.1:2666-23853 GCA_010014905.2 Druon quercuslanigerum | reverse complement strand
TTTGTAGCAAACAAAAAAGTCAAACATAGTTGAGTTTTAACCAAATGGAATGACTTTCTAACAAAAATTTTGAATTTTAATCCGAATTTTAATTAAACTTGATTTTCTATAAAAATAATTAATTCTTGACAAAAAAAAAATTTTAAACCATTGAATTATAAACCAAAATAAAATTACTTTCTACACAAATTGTGGAATTTTCAACTGAATATGTAATTAAATCTTTTACCAAAAAACACGTATTTAAAAAAATTTCTATCAAAATAATTGAAATTTTAGCCAAATAGACGCATTTTAAAAAACAAATAAACTTTAAACATGCGAATACTAACTTCCAACAAAAAAGTGCATTTTTTCCCAAACAGTTTAATTTTTTATAAAAATAATTCAATTTTTAACCACATAAGACGCATTTTCAAAAACAATTAAATACACTAACCGCAATTAGGCATTTTCAATGAAAAAGTTGATTTTCAACCAATCAGTTGAATTTCCCACTAAACTAATTGAATTTATAAGCAATAAAGAAGAATGCTCAATAATAGTTCATTCTTCTACTAAAAAAACGCATTTTTAAAAACAGGTAAATTCTCAGTCAGCCACTATTAATTTTTAAAAAATTCATTATCCAAGCATCTGTTGAATTTGTTACTAAAATAAGTGAATTTTTAAGTTTTTAAAGAGAAATGTTCAAAAAAAGTTTAATTTTCAACGAAAAAATTTGATGCTAACCAAATTGTTCAATTTTTAACTAATAGTTGAATTTTTTAACTAAAGGTGCATTTAAAAAAAATGAAATTTTAAAATTTGGAATTGGATTTCTCAACAAAAAAGTGGATTTTGAAAGAAATACTTGCATTATCAAAATTCAACCCATTTTCAAAAAAATTAATTTCCTGATTTCCTTCAAAGCATTTTCCGTACAATTTTTAAACTGAAAAAATCTAATTTCCAACACAAAAGCACGTTTTTGCAAAGTAGTTCAAATTTAAACAAAAAGTCTCATTTTCTACAAAAACAAAAAAGATGAATTTTAAAAATCAATTTAAATACTTAAGCAAAAATAACATGCTAACCGAATTGATGAATTTCCAACTAAATACTGAATCTGTAAATATCAATTTTTAGATAAAAAGTTAATTTTCAAACAAAAATTTCATTTTTCTACCAAAACAATTGAATTTTTAGCCTCAAAGAAATTTTTCTTCAAAACAATTGAATTTTAAAACAACACGAATTAATTTTTAACCAAACTGTCCAATTTTCAAGCAAATATTTAAATTTTGAATAATATGAATTTAAAAAAAGTTAAATTTTCAATCAAAGTACGCATAAACAAATTTTTGATTTTTGGAACCAAAGAATTCAATTTTGAATAAAAAAATTGAATTTTTAATCAAAAAGTTGAATTTTCTACCAATATGATTGAAATTTTAACAAAAAAGACGAATTTTCAAAATTAGTTGAATTTGCAACAGAGAAATAAGAATTTTCAGATAAAAATTTAATTTTAAAACAACAAATTTGAAGTTTTAACTCAAAAAGAAGCATTTTCAAAAGCAGTTGAATTTTTAATATCTGAAATATGAATTAAAACAGTAAGTTAATTTTGAATTAGCCATTTGAGTTTTTTCATGAAAATAATTTAATTTTTATGGATAAAGAGGTTATTTTCCAAAACAGTTTAATTTTCAAGGAAAAATGTGGTGCTAACCAAATTGTTTAATTTTTAACTAATAGTTGAATTTTTAAACTTAAAATGCAGTTTCAAAAAACAATTGAATTTTCAATAAAAAATTTGATTTTGAAACAAATACTTGCAATTTTAAAATTCCACGCATTTTCAAAAAATTTTATTTGTAACCACAAAGTTGAATTATAGACACGATTTTAGAACTCAAAAAAATCAATTTTCAACTTAAAAAGACGAGTTTATAGAAAAGTTCATTTTTAGTCACTAAGTTGAATTGTCTACAAAAATTAGTTAAATTATTGGAAAAATAAACATCTTTAGAACCACAATATTTTTAACCAAAAAGAAAAAGGTGGATTTTTTAACCGATTATTTACTTAAATTTTTAACTAAAAGGACGCATTTTAAAACAAAGTTAAATTCTCAACCCGCCAATATAAATCTTTAACAGAAAAGTGTATTTTCTACAAAATCGTTCAATGTTGAATACTCAATCCGGACATGTCAATTTTTAAAAAAACATTTTATAGTCTACCAAAAACTTGATTGTTTTACCAAAATAATCGAATTCTTGAAAAAAAATTTTATAAAGCCGTTGAATTTTCAACATGAAAAAAATTAATTTCTAAAGAAATTGTGGAAGTTTAAACCAAACATGTAATTAAATTTTTAACCAAAAAGACGCATTTTCAAAAAAATTTAATTCTTAACCCGCCAATATGAATCTTTAATAAGAAAGTAAATTTTCTACCAAAAATAATGATTGTTTAACCAAATTTTTTAATTTTTATCCAAAAAGACGCATTTCTAAAAAGAGTGAAATTCTGAACCCGCCAATATGAATTTTCAAGAAAAAGTGGATATTCTACCAAACCGTTCATTTTTCTATGAAAATAATTGAAATTTTAACCAAAACTACGCATTTAAAAAAAAATCAAACTTTCAACATGTGATTACTAATTTCCAAGCACAAAGTGGATTTTCACCCAAATAGTTAATTTTTCTATAAAAAGAAATTAATTTTCAAAAAAGAAGAATTTTCAAAAACAGTTGAATTTTCAATCTCCAATCATGAATTGATATCATTAACTAAAAATGCATTTTCAAAAAAATTGAATTTTGAACATGTGGATTTAAATTTTCCATAAAAAAGTGGATTTTAAAACAAATACTTGCATTTTCATAATTGCACGCATTTTCAAAAAAATTTATTTTCAACCACAAAGTTGAATTTCACACTTTCTCCATTGGAGCTCCCTAGGATTCGGCTCTCGCTATCAAGTCGCTCTCTTTTCGTAATTCTTTTATTTCTACGGGTTATTCAAGTTATTCTTCGACACTCCAGGAGCATAAATCAAAAAAGAATTCTAAACACCTGTGAGAAGAGAATGAAAAACATTTTTATTTGTCTTAAATTTGAAAAGAACAGTTTCTTAACATCATTTTCTTTATTCAAGTAGTTTTTCATTAAGTTTTTTAGGTGAAGCATTTTTGACACGATTTTAAAACTGAAATTGCTAAATAAGCAATACTGAAATATAAATTCGCAACAAAAAAGTTAATTTTGAATCAAAACAGTTAAATTTCCATCTAAGATAATTAAATTTGTAAAAAATAAAAATATCAAACATACTTGAAATTTAAATAAAAGGTACGACTTTCTAACCAAATTTTTAAATTTTTAAACAGAAATCAACTTTTAAACAAAAAAATAATTTTTAACCGGAAACTTGATTTTTCTACCAAAATAATAGAACTCTTCACAAAAAAAGAACGTTTTCAACCGTTGAATTTTTAACCAAATAAATTCAACTTTTAACCAAATAAGAACTTTGAAACAAAAAGTTAATTTTCTACAAAAATAATTGGATTTGCAAGTAAATTGTTTCATTTTTATATAAAAAGACAAATTTTCAAATAGATTTAAATTTTTAACCCAGAAATATAAATTTGTAACGAAAAGGTCACTTTCAACCAACTGTTTTAGTTTTCTATCAAAATGATTGGACTTGTAATCAAGGAAATATGGTTTTTTAACGGAAAAGTTCATTTTTATCTCCAAAGGACGCATTTTTAAAAACAGTTGAATTAAAATATAATTTAATTTTTTTTAAATTAAAATTTAATTTAATTTAAATTTTATTTTTTTTATTTAAATTTAATTTGATTAAAAATTTTTGACAGAAAATTTTTAATCAGAAAAAACACATTTTCAAGAACAAGTTAATTGTTAACCCGCAATTCTGCATTTTCAACAAAAAGTTGATTTTTAAACAATCAGTTGAATTTTCTCCTAAAATAATTGAACTTGTGACTAAAAAAGAAGAATTTTCGAAAACAGTTGAATTTTCAACCAAAAAGACACGTTTTAAAAATGCAGTGGAATTCTATATCTCTAAATATTAATTTAAAGAAAAAAGTGAATTTTCAAACAAAAAGTTGAACTTTCTACCCAAATAATTGGTATTGTAACCAAAAAAGATAAATGAAAAAAAGTTGAATTTTTAACTGAAAATATTGACTTTTTAACAAAATTTGTTAAAAATGCATTTTTAAAAAGATTTGAATTTTCAACCGAGAAATATTAATTAGTTACAAAAAGGGAATTTTCAATCAAGCTGTTAAGTTTTCTATCAAAATTATTGCATTTGTAACCAAAAAATACGAATTTAGAAAAACCGTTGAATTCTCAAACCAGAAATGTAAATTTTCGGATAAAAAGTACTTAACTTGTAATCAAGAAAGACAAATTTTAGAGAAAAAATTGAATCCTTAACCAAAAAGTTTTACTTTTTAACCAAATTCTTGAATTTCTAATCAACTAATTGAATTTTTAAGCCAAATGAAGAATTTTTAAAAAACAGTTAAATAGTTGAAAAAGTTAATTTTCAGGAACAGTTTAATTTTTATCCAAATATAATGAGTTTTTAACCAAACAGTTGCATTTTTTACCAATCGTAGAATTTGTAACCTAACAGACGCATTTTAAAAAATAATCAAATCTTCAGCAAGCAAATATTCAAAATAAAAAATGGAGTTTTAATCAAATAGTTGAGGTTTATTTCAAAGTAATGCAATTTTCGATACTAAAAGACGCATTTGTAAAACCCGTCAAATTTTTAACCCGCAAACATGAATTTTCAACTAAAACGTTAATTTATTTATTTATTTATAATTTATTGTGAAATTTTTTAACAATAGTAGAATTTTCAAGAAAGCAGACGCATTATAAAAACAATTTAATTTTCAATACGCAAATATGACTTTCAAAAAAAAAAAAAAATTTACATAAAAAGTTAAGTTTTCAATTAGAAAGCATGACTTGTAAAGAAATGTGTAACAAAAAAATGTGGTGCTTAACAAATTTTTAATTTTTTAACCAATAGTTGAATTTTTTAACAAAAGGCGCATTTTGAAAAACAATGGAATTTTCAAAATTCGATTATGAATTTTCTAACTAAATAATTGGGCTTTCAACCAAAAGAGACGATTTTTCAAATTAGAAATAAAAAATGTTAAATGAAAAGTTAATTTTGACAAAAAAATTGAAATTTCGATCAAAATAATTAAATTTTAACCAAATAAGACGTATTTTTTAAAACAGTTTAATACTCATCCCGCAATTATGAGTTTTCAACATAAAAGTTAATTTTCTACCAACCGGTTGAATTTCCTACTAAAATAAGTAATAATTTATTATAATTATAATTTATTTTAAAATAATTGCATTCGCAATCAACAAGGACGCATTTTAAAAAACAGTTAAATTTTGATCAAAACAGATCAATTTTCGAAAGACAGTTACATTCTCAACCCGCCGACATGAGTTTTCAAATAAAAAGTTAATTTTTAAAGATAAAAGTGAATTTTTTAACAAAAGAATGAAAAATGTAATAAAAAAAAGCATCTTCAAAAGTAGTTGAATACTCAACGTTAAAATAGGAATTTTTAACGAAAAAGTTAATTTTAAATCCAGAAAAACTAAAAAGTGGATTTTCAAGCAAATACTTGCATTTTCAAAGTTTTACGCATTGTCAAAAAAATTAATTTGTAAACACAAAGTTAAATTTTAGGCACACTTTCTTCATTGGACCTCCAGTTTCTTTAACATTATTATTTTTATTCAAGTAGTTTAACATTAAGTTTTTCATTTGAAGCATTTTTAACACGATTTTTGAACTGAAAAAAATCAGTTTTTAACTTAAAGGGACGAATTTCCAAAAAAATTCATTTTTACACACAAAGTTGAATTGTCTACAACAAAATTTTTAACAAACAAAAATGACTTGCTAACTTAAATGTTGAATTTTCAAAAATAGTTAAATACTCAACCTGCCAATATCAGTCTTCAACAAAGAAGTGAATTTTCTACCCAAATAATTGAAACTGTAACCAAAAAAGACAAATTATTAAAGCCAGTTAAATACTAAAACCGCAAATAAGCATTTTGAAACAAAAAGTTAATTTTCTAGAAAAAAATTGCATTTGTAAGCAAATTTTTTAATTTTTATGTAAAAGACGCATTTTCAAAAAGATTTTAATTTTTAACACAGAAATATAAATTTTTAACAAAAAGGTCATTTTTAATCAACTGTTTGAGTTTTCTAACAAAATAATTGAATTTGTATTCAAGAAAGACGAATTTTAGAGCAAAAATTGAACTCTTAACCAAAAAGCATTAATTTGTAACTATATTCTTAAATTGGAATTGAAATTAATTAAAACCCACAAACATGGTTTTTCAACTAAAAAGTTTATTTTCATCCCAAAAAGACGCATTTTTAAAAAGACTTAAATTCTTAACCCGTCAATATGAATTTTGAACAAAAAGTTGATGTTCTACCAAATCGATCATTTTTCTATCAAAATAATTACGATTCTAACAAAAAAGACGCATTTTAAAAAAAAAGTTAAACTTTTAACACGCGATTACTAATTTCTAACCGAAAAGTGGATTTTCACCCAGATAGTTAATTTTTCTATAAAAATAATTCAATTTTCAAACAAAGAAGATGCGTTTTCAAAAGTAATTAATTACCCAATCAGCAATTATGCATTTTCAAAAAAAGTTGATTTTTAACCAAACTTTGCTACCCAAGTAATTGAAATTGCAACCAAAAAAGACCAATTTTTAAAACCAGTTACATACTTAACCAGAAAATAAGAACTTTTAAACAAAAAGTAATTTTCTACAAAATAATTGCATTTGCAACCAAAAAGAAGGACTTTTTAATAAAATGTTTGAATTTTTATCTAAAAAGACAAATTTTAAAAAGATTTGAATTTTCAACGCAGAAATATGAATATGTAACGAAATAGTCATTTTCTACCCAGAACTTCAGTTTTCTACAAAAATTATTGCATTTGTGACCAAAAACGCGAATTTTGAGAAACGGTTGAATTCTCAAACCAGAAACATGAATTTTCTTATAAAAAGTATATTTAAGCTGAAGAAATTAAAATTTTTGACAAAATAATTGCACTTGTAATAAAAAAAGCATTTTCAAAATTCTACGCATTGTCAAAAAAGTTAATTTGTAACCACAAAATGGAATTTTAGACACACTTTCTCCATTGGACCTCTCTAGAGAATCGGCTTACGCTATCAAGTCGCTCTCCTTTCCCTAATTCCTTTATTTCTACGGGTTATTCAAGGTATTCTTCGACACTCCAGGAGAATAAATCAAAAACAGAATTCTAAACACCTGTAAGAAGAGGCTGAAAAATATTTTTATTTGTCTTCAATTTGAAAAGAACGGTTTCTTCAACATCAGTTTCTTTATTTAAGTAATTTTTCAATATTTTTTCATTTGAAGCATTTTTAAAACGATTTTTAAACTGAAAACAAAAAAATTTTAACCTATAAAGACGAATTTCCAAAAAAGTTAATTTTATACCACAAAGTTCAATTTTCTAACAAAAATCATTTCCAATCTTGACAAAAACAATTTTTTAAAAACCGTTAAATTTCAAAGCAGAAAAAAATTACTTGCTAAACAAATTGTAGATTTTTTAACCAAAAATACTTAACCCACAAATAGGTTTAACTTTCAACTAAAAAAAATTACTTTTTAACCAAATTTTTTAATTTTTATTTAAAAAGGCGCGTTTTATAACAAAATATTTGAATTTGTAAACAAGAAAGACCAATTTTTGAGAAATAATTGCATTTTTAACCAAGAAGCATAACTTTTTAGCCAAATTGGTGAATTTCCCAAAAAACGCATTTTTAAAAACAGTTGTCATTCTGCCATTGTGAATTTAAAAAAGGTAATTTTCAATGAATCAGTGGCATCTCTTATCAAAATAAGTGAACTTTTAGTAGGAAAGAGGATTTTTTAAAAACTTAACGAAGTTAACGAAAAATATGCGATGCTCACCAAATTGTTCAATTTTGTAAGTAAAGATGTATTTAAGAAAAACAATAGAATTTTCAACCAAAAAGTGGATTTTCAAACAAATACTTGCATTTTACAAATTTTACGCATTTTTAAAAAATTTCATTTTTAACCACAAAGTTGAATTTTCAACAAAAAATAATTGAATTCTCAAACCGCAAATAATAATTAAAAAGAAAAGGTTAATTTACAACCAAAAATATAGATTTTACATCAAAATACTTAAATTTGTAACCAAAAAAAGCGAATTAAACAAAAATGAAATAATCAATAAAAAAAACGTATTAACCTAATTGATGGATTTCCAATCTAATAATTCAATTTTCGACCCCAATGAATAAATGTTCAATATTCAACACAAAAAAATCATCTTTAAAAATGGTTAAATTTTCAACCTGTAATTTGAATTTAAAGAAAATCTGAATTTTCAGCCAACGAGTCAAAACTTTTTCTAAGATAATAAAATTTATAAAAAAAATGAAACATAGTTGAAATTTAACCAAAAAGAACGACTTTCTAACAAAATTGTTGAATTTTTATCTAAAATTTAAAGAAATGTTTAATACGCAACCCGCAGTTCTTAATTTAAAAAAAAATTAATTTTCAACCAAAAACTTGATTTTTCTGCCAAAACAATTGATTTTTTGACAAAAAATTATAAACCTTTGAATTTTCAAAAAAATTACTTTCTAAGCAATTTTTGGAATTTAAAAAAAATATTTAATGCAATTTTTAATAAAAAAAGTCGCATTTTCAAAAACAGTTAAATTCTCAAGCCGTAATTATGCATTTTCAAAAAAAGTGGGTTTTCAAACAATCAGTTAAATTTCTCACTAAAATAATTTAATTTGTAAGAAACACAAAAGAAATTTTTAACCAAAAATACGCATTTTCAAAAATATTTGAATTTTCAATCCGTAATTATGCATTTTCAACAAAAAACTTGATTTTTTAAAACAATCAGTTAATTTTTCCACTAAAATAATTGAATTTGTCACAAACAAAAAAAAAGAATGATCAAAAACAGTTTAATTTTCACCCAGAAAGACGCTTTTTTAAAATACAGCTGATTTCTCAATCTCCAAGTATGAATTAAAAAAAAAAGTAAATTTCGAACCAAAAATTTGAATTTTTAAACAAAATAAGTGGAATTAAAACCAAAAAAGACTAATTTTCAAAATCCAGTTAAATGCATAACCAGCAAATAAAAATTTATAAACAAAAAACTAATTTTCTACAAAAGTGATTGCATTTGTAATCAAAAAAGAAGAAATAAAAAAATTTAATTTTCAACCAAGAAGAATGAATTTTTGTCAAATTTTTATCCAAAATGACGCACTTTCAAAAATATTTGAATTTTTAATGAGTGAAACCGGTGAAAAAGTTATATATAATTTTTTATTTTTCTATTTTAATATATATTCAGATGCGTAAAAATGCTGGAGAATCCACTTTTTTGTTAAAAATGACCTTTCTTAATATAAATTTATATCTGCGGGTTAAGAATTCAACTTTTTTTGATAATGCGTCTTTTTTGTTAAAAATCCAATTATTTTTTACAGAATGACTTTTTGCCCAATTTTTATCCAAAACGACGCACTTTCAAAAATATTTGAATTTTCAACCCAGAAATATGAATTTTCAGATAAAAAGTATATGTTAAGCCAAGAAAATTAAATTTTCAACCAAACAGCATGTCTTTGTTACCAAATTCTGAAATTCTAATTGAATTAATTTTTAAATTTAATAATTTTCAATCAGCTAGTTGAATTATTCACCAAAATAATTAAATATTTAACACAAAAAGACGCATTTTTAAAAAGAGTTAAATTCTCATGGGACCGTACTTAAATGTTCACTATTTCCTATAAAATTTTACTTTTTGTTTAAAATTCGTATTTTTTTGTTAAAAATTCAAATTAAATCTTTTTTTATAAATATTCAACTCTTTTTGAAAATTTTTTTAGCAGTAATTACATCTTTCTTGGATAAAAATTTAACTGTTTGGTGCAAAATTAAACTATTTTTTTTAAAAGTTATCCTTTTTGTTAAAAAAAATTCATCATTTTGGATTGAAAATATAATTATTTTTCTTAGAAACTTATTGTTTGTTAAAAATTCAAACTTTCATCTTGAACAGTCAACTTCAATCTTTTTTGGACTAAAATTCATGCATTTTTTGCATTTTTTTATAATAAAAATAAATGTTTTACGAGAAGTGTGATATTTTTTTGATAAAAATGCAACTTTTTGGCAGAGAATTCAAAAATTTTTATTAAAAGTCCACCTTTTTGGTTAAAAATTTAGTCTCTTTGGTTTCAAATTTTTTTTTCGTGAAACCTTATTTCTTGCCTAAAAACTAATATTTTGATCGTAAAAAGTTGATTCAAATCTTTGTTAACCGAAAATTCAACTATTTTTTTCAATACTTATCTTTTTGATTTAAAAATTTGTCCTTTTTTGTAAAAATTTCATTTTTTGAAAGTAAAAGCAGTTTTTCGGTTAAAAATTCATCTTCTTTGCTAAAGTATTCTACTTCTTTCTCTAAAAGATTTGGTGAAATAATTTTGTTAAGAAATTAACAAAAATTTAAATTATCGACCAAACCAATTGAATTTGTAACGAAAAAATACTAATCTTCAAAAACAGTTGAATTTTAATCCAAAAACGAAAACTTTAGAATCAAGTCGTCGAGTTTTAAATTGAAAAAAAAATTTCAAAAAAAGTTTAATACTGAAACCGGAAATATAAATTTTCTACCAAAATAGTTGAGTTTGCAACCAAAAAAGACAAACTTTAAAATAGAATTAAGTTCTTTAACCCAAAATATAAATTTCCAACAGAAAAGTTAAGAATCCAAAAACAGTTAAATTTTTGTAAAAAATAATTGAATTTTTAACCAAAAAAGACGCATTACCAGAAAAAGTTGAATTCTTAACCCGCAGATCTGAATTTACATTAAACAAAGTTAATTTTTAGCCAAAAAGTTGATTTTTCAAACAAAAAGATGCGTTTTCAAAAAAAATTTTCAACCGACGATTAAGCATTTTCAAAAACAGTTGAATACTTAACCCACTATCGTATATTTTTCTACTGAAATAATTGAATCTTAAATGGAAAAGATAAATTTAAAAAACGATTGAATCTTAAACAAAACAGAATTATCTTATAACGAAATTGTTCAATTGTTAACCAAATATTAAAATTTTTAACCGTAAAGGACGCATTTTCAAAAATAGTTAAAGTCTTAACAAAGAAATGTGAATTTTTAACAAAACTGTGGATTATCCAGCATTTTTACACATCTGAATATAAACTAAAATAAAAATATAAATAAATTTTATATACCTTTTTCACTTAGATAACCAAAGAGGAGGAATTTTCAAAAAAAGTTGAATTTTCTATAAAGAAGTTTTTTTTAACCAGGCGTTTGAATTTTCGATCAAAATATTTAAATTTGTAAACAAAAAAAAATGAATTTGTAGAAAACGTTAAATTTTCAGATAAAAATTTAAATTTACAGGAAGCAAATTAAATTTTCTAAACAAAAAATTGAATTTGTAACAAAAAAATGTCTAATTTTCTGAAAAAGGTTGAACTTTCAAAACTGTTGAATAGTCTATCCGCAAAAAGGATGTTTTAACGTGCACATTAAATTTTTGTACAAGAATAAGTAATTACCTAATCAAGAAAAATCAACCAAAAAATTATTTTTAATTAAATTGTGGAATTTTCAATCGAGTAAACTAATTTAGAACCAAAAGAAACAAATTTTTGAAAACACTTGAATACTCAACATGCAAATATAAAATTACTACAAAAAGTTAATTTGCCATCAAAAAGTGGATTTTTTTTTTAATTAACTGAAATTGTAACCAAAAAATAAAAATTTCTCAAAATATTTAAATTCCTGACAGCAAATATGAATTTTCAGGAAAAAAGTTAATTACCAATACCATTTTTTAATTTTTTACTAAACTAATTCTACTCCAACCAAAAAGACGCATTTTCAAAAAAATGTGGATTGTCAACCTGGGAATATGAATTTTTAAAAACCAAAGGGAAATTTAAAAAACACTTAAATTAATAAATAATGGAATTTTTAACGGCAAAAAGACGAATTTTCAAAAGTTGTTGTATTTTCAACCTAAAAATAAGAATTTGAAGATAAAGTGGTAATTTTAACAACAAAAATTTAATTTTCCAACCAAAATAATTCATTTTGTAATCCACTTGTTGAATTTCCAACGAAATAAAAAATAATTCAATTTTCAACCAAACAGTTCAATTTTATACAAAAATATTTAAAAAAACAATGTTTATAAACAGCTTAATTCTCAACACACTAACATGAATTGTCACAAAAAAAGTTAATTTTTAATTAACCAGTTTCTTTTTTTTAAACAATTGAATTTGTAACCAAAAAATACGAAATTTTAAAACGTTTATATTTAAACCAAAAATAATATCTTTCTAAAAAAACAGTCAAACTTTAGACAAATAGTTCATTTTTTTATACCAAAAAGGCCTATTTTAAAAAAACCATTAAATTTTTAGCATGTGAATTTATATTTTCAGTTGAAAAGTTGATTTTCAATCATAAATCAAAAAAATAATTCAATTTTCAACAAAAACGAAAAAGCTTTAAATTCAAATAATTTAAATTTAATTTTGAACCACGAAGTTAAATTTCCTATTAGAATAGTTAAATTTTCAACCAAAAAAATGTGAATTTTCAAAAACAATTCAATTTTTAAACAAATATCATAAATTTCCTACTAAATTTTTGAATTTCCAAGAAAATAATTAAATTTGAAACCCAAATAAATAAATGTTAAATAACAGTTGAATACTTAATCCACAAATATGAATTTTCAACAAAAAGTTAATTTTCAACCAACTAATTGAATTTTGTACAAAAATAACTTTATTTCCAACCAAATAGACGCATTTTAAAAAAATTAAAATTCTTAACTAGCAATTACGAATTTCAAAAAAAGATAATTTTTAAACAAAAATTTGTATTTTCTACAAAAGTAATCCAAATTTAATACTTGCTGGCAATTTAACATTTTGAATTCAACTTCGACTCTTTTTTAAAAAATTCATGTTCGTTCGTTCAAATTTTTTAATATTTTGTAAAAAATTGAATTCATTATTTAATTTTTTTGAATTCTCTTTCGTTAAAAATTTAAATTGCTCTTCGCAAAATAATTTGTCAAGCATTAAATTACACTATTGTAGTGTAATATTAATATTTTTAGTTGACAATGTATTTGTTTTGACAAATTGAATTTAAATTTAATTTTGAACCACGAAGCTGAATTTCCTATTAGAATAGTTAAATTTTTAACCAAAAAATGTGAATTTTTAAAAACAATTCAATTTTTAAACAAATATCATGAATTTCCTACTAAATTTTTGAATTTCCAAGAAAATAATTAAATTTGAAACCCAAATAAATAAATTTTTTAAATAACAGTTGAATACTTTATCCACAAATATGAATTTTCAACAAAAAGTTAATTTTCAACCAACTAATTGAATTTTGTACAAAAATAAATTTTATTTTCAACCAAATAGACGCATTTTTAAAAAATTAAAATTCTTAACCAGCAATTACGAATTTCAAAAATAGATAATTTTTTTACAAAAATTTGTATTTTCTACAAAAATTTGTATTTTCTACCAAAATTTGTATTTTCTACAAAAATAACCCAAAATTAATGCTTGCTGACAATTTAACATTTTGAATTCAACTTCGACTCTTTTTTTAACAATTCATGTTCTGCCGTTTAAATTTTTTATTATTTTGTAAAAAATTGAATTCATTATTTAATTTTTTGAATTCTCTTTTGATAAAAATTTAAATTCTTCGTCGAACAATAATTTGTCAAACTGAAAATTATACTTTTGTAGTTAAATATTAATCTTTTAAGTTGAAAATGTACTTTTTTGGGCAAATTGAATTCAAATTGAATTCAAATTGAATATAAAAAAAATGGAATTTTCTTTTATTCGGAGTGAATGTAAGATCTTGGATAAATTCCGGACCATCTGTCTCATAATCCTTATTCCTGGATCAACGATTAATCCTTTTAAATGTCATCTGGAGTTCGACAATTGAAATCTTCTTTTACCTCAGGCTGTGCATCTGTTCCGTTGAAAATAATTTTTTTTGTTACTCACATTTTAATATTGAGAATTTAACTGTTTTGTAAAAAAAATCGTATTTTCTGTAAAATTGTTGAAATATGGATAAAAAGTGAAAAATTTTGTGGAAAATTCAATAAATTGATAGAAAATTTAATTCTTCACTGTAAAATTGGATTACATTGTTGAAAATTTAATTTTTTTAGTTTAAGATTTGTTATTTAATTTCAAAAATCATTACTTCGGTTAAAAATTGAAATAGGTCGGTAAAAATAACTTTTTTATAAATATAATTTTTTTAACTGAAAAGTTTACTATTTCGATTTTCGTTAAAAATGTATCCTTTTAACTTGAAAATTCAATTTTTTTTTTAAAATCGTACTTTCTTGTTTAAAAATTGATTTTTTTTATTTAAGAATAGAATTGCTAGTTTAAAAATTATTCTTTATTAGTTGAGGATTTAATTATTTCGTTAAAAATTCGTCTTCGGCTATATTCAATTTTTTTAAAGGTCATATTTAAATATTTCTTGAAAATTAATTTTTTTGGTTGAAGATTAATAATTATAGGAGAAAAAGAACCTATTTCTTTAAAAATTAAACCTTTTTGCAAAAAATTGTCTTTTGTAATTAAAAATTGAAAAAACAATTCATTCCAAATTAAATTTCCTAAATTAGAATAAAATACTAAAAAAAAACATTTTTCTAATAATTTTTGGTTCTTAGAAAAAATCACTTCCTTGTTTCGATAGAGATTTTTGGCAATATTTTATTTCCAACATTTTTATCGTTTTTGAATTTTGGACCTAAAAAAAGAATACGAACGTTTATTCATTCTGAATTTATTAATTTAAATTTATAAACACTTTTGACTATATTGAAAATTAACTTTTTAAAATATTATGTTGTTAAAAAATCTGTTGCTTTTGTTATATTTTATTTACAACAATTTTTTAGTTTTTAAATGTTCGACGCTGAAAAAAAATTAAAATTTGGATTCGTTCTGAATTTAATTTCTCAAATAAAACAAAATCTGATATAAAAAACATTTTTTTTTTAAATAAAAAAAAAATTTCGCTATAGTAAAAATAATTTCCCTAATAAATTTTTCATTTTCAGAAAAAAAAACGTTTTCGTCTTCCATGAGAGATTTGTAACAAAATATTTTTTTTGAAAATTTCGTTCTCTTTGAATGTTGGACGGTAAAGAAGAATTCGATTTTGGATTTCTTCTAAATTAATTTTTTTAAATGATAAAAAAACAACTTTCACTACAAAAAATAATTTTGTTGATAATTTCATTCTAAATTTTACTTCTAAAATTACTATAGACTATATTAAATGATTTTTTCTATATATTTTTTTTGTTCAAAAAATTATTTTTTTTTTACCAGTGAGAGATTTTTGGCAATATGTTATTTACAATAATATTGTACTTTTTTATTATCAGGCGTTAGAGAAGAATACGAATGTTCGTTTTATTATTTATTTAGTTTTTTAAATTGAAAAAAATTTTTTTATTCAATAAATTTTTATAATTTTTATAAATTTTAATAAAATTTAATTTATTTCTATTTAGTCTCTTAGGTTTAGGAGGAAAGTTTTTAGAAAAACGATAAAAAATTACCCTTTAGATAAATTTTCATTTTAGGAAAAAAAATAATTTTTTATTGTTGTGTAATGAGATATTTTCAGCAAGATTTTATTTTTATGACTATTGTACTTTTTTTTATAATTGTTTTTTCATAGAAAAAAAAATTGTTATTTTTTTCAGGGTAAATATTTTTTGCAAGATTTTATTTCCAAGAATTTTGTAGTTTTTAAATTTTGAATGTTAAAAAAAAACTAAAATTTTGTTTCATTCTGAATTTAACTTCTCAAATTAAAAAAAAAAAAACTTTCAAATTTTCGTAAAATTATTTTGGTAATTATTTTTCGGTCTGAGAAAAATGTCACTTTTTCTTTTTCCGTGAGTGATTTTTGACCGGACTTTATTTCCAAGAATTATCTTTTTGAATTTTGAAAGTTTAAGAATAACATGAATTGGGATGCATGATTCCTTTTATAATTTAAAAAAAAATTAAATAATTTTTTACTAGTGATAGATTTTTGGCAATATTTTATTTATAAGAATATTGTACTTTTTTAATAATACGCGTTAAAGAAGAATACGATTTTTTGTTTTATTATGTTCTTCAATTTTTAAAAACTCTCACTTTAAATAATTATTTTCCTGTTTATTTTTTTCTGTCAGAAAAAATCAATTTTTTTCATCTAGAGAGACATTTTTAGGAAGATTTAACTTTCAAGAATTTAAGACTTTTTAAATTTTTTTCGTAAAAAAGAATACAAATTTGAAATTATTGAAAATTTAGTTTTCTAAATCAAAAAAACTTTCTCTTTATCAAAAATTATTTTTCTAATAATTTTTGCCTTTTTGCTAAATTTTAAATTATTTTCGTAATTATTTTTTATTTTTAGGAAAAAACTGTACATCCCGTGAGAGATATTTATCGAAATTTTATTACCAACATTTTCGTAGTTTTTAAAATTTGTGCGTTAAAGTAGAACAAAAATTTTGTTTTATACCAAATTTAAATCCTCAAATTAAAAAAAAAATTTCGACTAATTTAAAAATTATTTTCCTAATTTTTTGTTTAGTTTTAGAAAAAAATACTTTTTTCATTCCGTAAGGGATTTTCGGCAAGATTTTATTTTTAATATTTTCGCAGTTTTTAAATATTTTTTTGATTGTGAATTTAATTTCTCAAATAAGGAAAAAAATTTCTTTTCCACTCTTCTTAAAATTATTTTGCTAATAATTTTTGCCTCTTTGTCATCCACGTCGAGACTTTTTAGAAGAACGATAAAAAATTACTCTTCAGATAATTTTCCATTTTAGTAAGCAAGATTTTATTTCCATAACTATTGTACTTTTGTTTTTTTATATTTGTTTGTTAATTAAAAAATATTTTTTTTTACATATTTTGGCAAGATTTTATTCCCAAGAATTTCTAAGTTTTTTAATGTTGAACGTTAAGAAAGAACTAAAATTTTGTTCCATTCCGAATTGAACTTCTCAAATAAAAATTTTTTTTTTAACTATTCGTAAAATTGTTTTGATAATTATTTTTTGTTTGAGGAAAAATGTCACTTTTTCTTCTTCCGTGAGTGATTTTGGACCGGATTTTATTTTCAAAATTTTCTTTTTGAATTTTGGAAGTTTAAGAAGAATATGAATTTGAATTTATTCTGTGTTTAGTTACTTGAATTAAAATAAAACTCACTATCATAAATGATACTTTTCATAATTTTTTTTTTTTAGAAAACAATTCAATTTTTTTTACAAGTGAGAGATTTTTTAAATTAATATGCGTTCAAGAAGAATACAAATTTTAGTTTTATTATGTTCTTCAATTTTTAAAAACTCCCACTTTAAATCATTCTTTTCCTGATTTTTTGTTTTTAGTAAAAATTATTCTTTTTTTCATGTAAGGAGAGATTTTTAGGAAGATTTAATTTTTAAGAATTTAATACTTTTTGAATGTTTTTCGTTAAAAAAGAATACAAATTTGAAATTATTTAAAATTTAGTTTTTTAAATAGAAAAAACTTTCTCTTTACCAAACAATATTACCCTACTAATTTTTTGAAAAATTATTCTTCAGTTTCTTTAATAAAGAATACGAATTTGAAATTATTTGCAATTTAGTTTCCTGAACAAAAAAAAACTTTCTCTTTACCAAATATTATTTTACTAATAATTTTTGCCTCTTTGCTATCTATGTTGAGATTTTTCAGAAGAACGATGAAAAATTATTCTTCAGTTTCTTAAAAAAAAAAAAAATTCCACTACACTTGAAATTATTTTCATAATAATTTTTTATTTTTAGGAAAAAACTGTACTTTCCGTGAGAGATATTTATCGAAATTTTAAAACCAACATTTTCGTAGTTTTTAAAAGTTGTGCGTTAAAGTAGAACAAAATTTTTTTTCTTCTAAATTTAATTCCTCAAATTGGAAAAAAAACAAACTTTCAACTATTCTTAAAATTATTTTCCTAATTTTTTTTCAATTTTAGAAAAAGATAATTTGCTTTATTATGTTCTTAAATTTTGTAAAACTCTCACTATAAATAATTCTTTTCTTGATAATTTTTTTCTCTCAGAAAAAATTAATTTTTTTCATCTTGAGAGAGATGTTTAGAAAAATTTAAGTTTCAAGAATTTAAGAATTTTTGAATGTTTTTCGTTAAAAAAGAATACAAATTTGAAATTATTTAAAATTTATAGTTTTTTAAATAAAAAAACTTTCTCTTTACCAAACAATATTAACCTACTAATTTTTAAAAAAATTAAACTTCAGTTTAAAAAAAAAAATTTC
Source organism: Druon quercuslanigerum (assembly GCA_010014905.2). Taxonomy (NCBI): domain Eukaryota; kingdom Metazoa; phylum Arthropoda; class Insecta; order Hymenoptera; family Cynipidae; genus Druon; species Druon quercuslanigerum. Next base: position 5,229 of record JAAAKG020198152.1, on the reverse strand, counting down.
CACTATACTTGACATTACTTTCGTAATAATTTTTTATTTTTAGGAAAAAACTGTACTTCCCGTGAGATACATTTATCGAAATTTTAAAACCAACATTTTCGTAGTTTTTAAAAGTTGCACGTTAAAGTAGAACAAAATTTTTTTTCTTCTAAATTTAATTCCTCAAATTGGAAAAAAACAAACTTTCAACTATTCTTAAAATTATTTTCCTAATTTTTTTTAATTTTAGAAAAAGATAATTTGCTTTATTATGTTCTTAAATTTTGTAAAACTCTCACTATAAATAATTCTTTTCTTGGTAATTTTTTTCTCTCAGAAAAAATTAATTTTTTTCATCTTGAGAGAGATTTTTAGGAAGATTTAACTTTCAAGAAATTAATACTTTTTGAATGATTTCGTTAAAAAAGAATACAAATTTGAAATTATTTAAAATTTATAGTTTTTTAAATAAAAAACTTTCTCTTTACCAAACAATATTAACCTACTCATTTTTTTAAAAAATTATTCTTCAGTTTAAAAAAAAAGAACTTTACACTGCACTTGACATTATTTTCGTAATTATTTTTCATTTAAAAAAAATCCGTACATACCGTGAGAGATATCAACAATTTCGCAATTCTTAAATATTGCAGGATACAGAAAACAAAATTTGGTTTTATTCTGAATTTAATTCCTTAAATTAAAAAAAAAACTTTCAACTATTCCTAAAATTATTTTCCTAATTTTTTTTTTAATTTTAGAAAAAGATCATTTTTTTACCCCATAAGAGATTTTCAGCAAGATTTTATTTCTAATATTTTCGCAGTTTTTAAATATTTGACTTTAAGATAGAAGCACCTTTTTTTCTAAATTTAATTTCTCAAATTAAAAAAAAAAAACTTTCTTTTCCACTCTTCTTAAAATTATTTTCCTAATAATTTTTGCGTCTTTGTCATCCACGTCGAGACTTTTCAGAAGAGCGATAAAAAAATACGAAATATTGTCGTACGTGAAGAGATGTTGTCGATAGATTTGGTTTGGGTATGTTTTTAGAAAAAAATCACTTTTTCGTGTCCCGTGCGAGATTTTAGACAAGATAAGCGCGCTCGTTGCGATCTGCGATAGTCGGGCAGTTCCGTCAACAGAACGAATTCACCAGTCGTGTTGTCGGAGAAACGAGAGAGTCAAAGAGAGGCGAGAAAAGAGGGAGGAAGAGAAAGACATTGAAATGAGAGAAAAAAAGGGAAAAAGGAAAAAAATGGTTGGAAGATGCATTTCTCTCCCCTTTCCGAAGAGAGGACGCACTTTAGATCTCGACTTCGATAGATGCACCGCTCGGACAGACAGACAGACAGTCTCAGCCCAAAACGTGAGTAAGTCCGAATAGAAAAAAAGGACAGAAAAAAATGAAAAACTGTAAGACAAAATGAAAAGAGATGAACAAAGGCTGAAGAAAGATCGCGCCGAAGATTCTGTCAAGCAACCACGGAAGCCGTGTCGACTGCATGACTCTTGACGTTTTGATTTTTTTTTTTAAATAGAGATCAGCTTAGTTCTAAATCGAAAATTTCTTTTTGAAGGTATTATCTCGGGCTAGAAAGAATTAATTCTTGATACATTATTGAAATATTTCTTTTAAAAGTTTCACTTAAGTTCTGTATAATTTAAATAAACTACAACAGAATGATTTTTGTTTAGAAGGAACCTGATAAATAATTTAATGTTAATTTTGGTTGTTTACGGATCTAAAATCAATATTTTTTTTATGTATATTTTTGAAGTTGTAAAAAAAAATTGTTATCAAGCTCCGCTGGGATCCGAACCCAAGTCTTTCATATTCCCTTTTTGATGCTCTTGTCCACTAAGCTACGGAGAAACGATATTAATTTCTTCACAACCCCCAGAAGCTAAATTACTACGAATTATGTATAAGGAGTATAAGGAATTCTTTATACTTGGAACATTAATTTTTTAAACATCCGGCTATTTTATATTATTTTATGTGACATGGTTTGACTGGATAATAATTATTAAGTAATTTAATGTGAATTGTTTTTGTCTCCTGATCTCAAATCAATATGTTTTTAATACTGATTTTTATTTCTAAATTGTGAAAAAATCGCTCTTAAGCTCCGCTGGGATTCGATCCCAGGTCTTTCAGATTCCATTTCTGATGCTCTTTTCCACTAAGCTGCAGAGAGACGATAATAATTTCTTGACAACCCTTACCTGTTGAGTTAGGACGCAATTCCTTATACGTTTAAGAACACTACTCAAAAAACCAATATTAACAAATATACAATTTATCAACAATTTACAACAATTTATCTGTTTGAAAGCTTTAATATTAATAATATCAAATTTTCTTGTTCGAAATAAATTCTTAAAGGTACAAGGAATTACATCGTAATTTAGCATTTAGGGGTTGTGAAGAAATTAGATCTCGCCTGAACGTAGCTTAGTGGACAGGAACATCAAACCAGGAATTTAAAAGTCTTGGGTTTGGTTCCCAACGTAGATTGACAGCCATTTTTACTATTAAAAAATCAATATTAAAAATATTGAATTATGGCCCTTAGAGAAA
>JAAAKG020198141.1:0-23853 GCA_010014905.2 Druon quercuslanigerum | reverse complement strand
CAGCGACCCCGAAAACATAAGAGTACATTGGTCTCGCTTCTGGGACAGACCACTTTTTTTTTGTGGTGCTGTGAAATCATTTAAATATTTGAAGTATTTGTGAAGTATTTTTAATTCTTATAAAGCCTTTTAAAATTATTTATAATCTTTGAAATATTTCGACATATTTGGCACAGGGTGTACTGCAGTTTTAAAATCTTTGTGAAATCTTTAATCTTGTCTACACGCCTTTTTAATATGCTTGGATCTCTTGAAGTCTTTAAGGTCCGGGAACTCGTTTTGAAATGTTCAAAATCCTCTTTAATATTTTTAAATCTGTGGAATTATTTGGGAACCTTAACAAATCTGGTGCATATTCAAAACCGAGTAGTCCACCACTCAAAAACTGTTTTAAAAACAACAAAAAAATTAAAATTTAAGGTTCTTGTGAGACATTTAGGGAGATTTCTAGGTTTTCAAGTTAAAAAAAAAATCAAGGAGAAGTCTAGGTTCTTAAGGTTTTGAAGAAAAAAATTTACTCACTGTCATGTTGCCCTTTTTATGTGGACAACTTTTTTAGTAATCAAAACATTAGTTTTGCCCGTATCCGTTTCATCCTGATGTTTGATCTTCATGTGTTCCACAACAAGAAATCAAAACAATTTTGGATACATTTGATATGGTCTTATATATCCTCCTCGTTTGGGTGCGTGAAGATTATTGTCATTCTTTCTCGTAAGATAGAAAGAGAGGGAAGGATTGAATAGTCACTCTTCCTTGTGGACACCGGTGGTTTTGTTCTTGACCAAGGTGACGTTGTGTTTGGCCAGAAATTGGTCTAGTCGAGCCATGCTTTGGGGTCCTTCCTTTCGTCTAGAAGGGGGAGTCACATAGATCCTAGGACAGCCTCGTTTTTGCATCAAATATTTCCATGCTTGGAGCCCGTCCATGGTCCAAACGAACAAGAAAAAGGGAAGAAAAAAAAGAAGTAGGGTTAGGATCCAGCCGAGTACAGCTGGGATTCCAGCGGTATCAGCTGAACGGATGAGCTGGGATGCCAGCCGACCCGTAAAAGGAGGAAAAATGATTAAACAGAGGAAGAAGGCATATACTAATCACATGGTTTATTTTATTTTCTTTTACTAAAGAATTTCTATTATTTCGCCGTGTGTTATTTATTTAGAGAGAGAGAAAGAATGAAGTTTAGTTTCACTCTCTGCCGCATAAGGCGTGCGGGGTATGCCCCGCGAACCATGAAGGGTTGCCCAGAGCGGATGTCCAGCCGTGGGAGTGAGAGAGAGGGGGAACAAGTTTTGGTTGCGTTTCGTAACAAGTTAGCCTAGCCCGAGCGGTATTCCAGCCCGGGGAGGTTAATGTGAGCTAACAGCGGACGTCTAGACATTAGCCTTGTTGATCAGAGCGGATTTCCAGCCCTGATCGTACTGACGTTACGTGGCGGAGCGCGCCTTCTTAAACAGGCCGTGCCGCACAAGAGTTGGCCAGAGTGGGAAAGGATCGAGTGGTGGGAGATGCGCACGCTTGAGTTACAAAGCGGGAAATAGTGTTTCGCTCTCTCTCTCTCTCTCTCTTCTTTCTCTCTCACTTTTTTTAGAGTCGAATACTCTTACATCTAAAATGGTTGTCCACCGAATGGAAAAACGTCGTATGCAAGAACGCATCTTGCCCTATGCGAGTCGCGTATAACACATTAAATTGTTGCTAAGATTCAGGGGAATATATCCTACTTAAAAAAAATTGATTGGAATTAAAATGTCTAAACTTATAATCCACAAGAAGGAATCAAAACAATTTCGTACACATATTTTATGAACGGATATATGCACTTTTCAGTGAAACTAACCTTCAAATAAGGTTCATAGTTCTATGCACATTTTTTAATTAGCAATATTAAGAAAAAATAACATAATAATCTAAAAATAGAAATTTTCGACTAGAGAATTTTTTAATATTAAGTTAATTTGGGATTTTATATAGGCTATCTTTATTTTGGACCAATAGCGAATTTTTCGGGTGCTTTAAAACTTTGTGCTTAAATCTCCATATCTTACAGGTGGAAGTGATGACCGGCAGAGGCAACGTCGAAGACTAGAATCTTATAACAGCCCTGTTTCAAATTCTTTAAATTCCTGGAATCAATGTTAGTATATTGTACTTTTTTTTGAGAACGAAACATTGTTTGCCGAAAAATTCATGATCTCGCTGAACAGTGATGGACTGTAGGTTTCTCTGTTTTTGAATTAAACACTAAAACACGTTGCTGAAAATTTTGAAAATTTACGAAATTTGTCAAATTTGTTGAAATTTAAAATAATTTTTAGAAATTAGTGGAAATTTTACGAGAATTTGGAAATATAAGGAAATGTGAAGCATTTTTCGGTAATTTTTAATCGCAGTTCTTCTGGACGCGTACGTAATAGTTTAAGCTGTAATTTCTTAAATCATGAAAATCAATTTTCTGGCAAAATTTTTTCTATTCGCTGGAATAATGGAAACTATTAAAATTGCTGGAAATACATAAAATTCATAGAAATTTTTAAAAACTAAAATTCTTATAGTAAATTAACTGGTAACTTTTGAAAACTTTGATAACAATTTTGATATACGTAGAAATTCAGGTGAAAAATGCAGTGAATCGTTAAGGGATTATGGAATACAAGGTTGAATTCATCCATGAAAAAGCAAAACAATGTACAACTTTTTAATTTCGACGAATCCAACAAATTTTTCTTTTTAGACTTTTTGTTTCATTCATTTAAACTCAAGATAAGCAATAAAACATATCAAATTATCCGATAAATATTCATATTTTGTTTAACACAACTCGCGGTAATTGGGTTATTTGTTCGTAAAAATTCCAGAAATTGTTATGATGTACTCTAAATCCATGAGCTTTGACTACCAGAAACACACTTTGTTAAAAGAAGGCAACACACTCTGCCGATAGAGTGTTTTGTTATTTTTTTTATGATTTCTTGTTTGAAACTCTTATTTTAATATTGAAAAGTCAATATGAGATCTGAATTTTGCTCGAACTTTTTGTGCATACCTTTCTCCTAATAATTATTATATAATTTGTAATACCACATCCATCAAGGAGTACCAATAAAAGTACCAAAAATTCGATTTCTCACAGCAGTCCTATAAAACTTTTTACAAGGCAAAAATGGTTAAATTTGCAGAGGTTTATCTAAAAGTTGGTAAGAATGGCGTTTTGGAGTCGCCACTTAAATTTTTTTTAAGTTCTTTGAAGAAATTTGGTAATAAAAATCCCTATATTATATCTTACAGATGCAAATGCTGCAAGTCAAGATATATATCAATTCACTTTTCCAAACGGAACGACAGTCACTCACATCCGGCAGAGGCAGGAACATACCTTGGATCATGCTGCACGTTTGAGCAATCAACGTTAGTAATTTTAATTATTTTAAACTAGCAAAAAATTTTCGGGATTCAGAAAAAATTCAAATCTTATTTCTTAACCGCCAATAAATGCATCTCGCTGAACGGCGTTGGCCACTGGAGAACTTTGAAGCACGTTTTCAATTTCGACTAAAAAAGTACAGATTCTGATAGAAAATTGAATGCCGAATCCTTTCTCACCAAAAAGAAATGTTGTAGCGCTCTTTTTTTTTTAAATAAAAAAATTCTGTACGATCACTTTTCAGGGGGCTCTATAGACTCATAAAATATGGCGGTTTTGAATAAAATATCTTAAACCGCTAGTAGGGTAACATACGTCTTTATATGGGGAATTCAACGTTCGCAGGATGAGGAAAAAGCCATAGCCTAAGCCCATGGTTTTACTACTCGACCTGCGGACATTGGCCAAAAAATCGATTTATCGCGGCAGCTGTAACAACTTTGTACACGGGGAATTTTTGCCGATGCTGATTTCAAATTTTTGGGCTATGTTGAAAAAATTCTTCAATAAAAATCCCTATATTATATGTTACAGGTGCAAATGCTCATACGCAAGACATATACCAGTTCAGTCTTCCTAATGGTAGCACAGTCACGCATATTCGGCAGAGCCAGCAACATGCCCAGAACTATATTGCACGTTTGAACTATCGACGTTAGTATATTATAATTCTTTTCAAATAACGAACTACCTTCGGGATTCAGTAAAATATCGAAATTTTATTTTCTGCCCACCAATAAATTGTTCTCACTGAACGGTGTTGGCCTCTTCAGATATTTAAAGCATGTTTTCAATTTAACTTAACAATGACATATTTTGATGGAAAATTGAATGGCGCATCCTTCCTCGCTACAGAAAAATGTTTTTGCGTTCTTATTTTTTTTAATAAAAAAAACTTTATATTTTTGAAAATTATTGATAATTTTTAAATCTTTGTTGAAATTTATGGAAATTCTGAACTTTTTTAGTTGTGCTTGATTCATTTATTTATGAACATGCCATATGTGCCAAAAAGTGCTGAAAAGCAATAATTAATTATATTAAAAATTCAGTTGAGTGTGATTATTGGGATGCCGGAATTCGAAAATTAGAGAAAACGCAGTTAGTGGTAAACGAATATGAAATAATTTATTCAGGGTAAATTATTATTCAGTCATGGAATTATAATTAATATAAAATATCACACATTATTAATATTATTTAAAATAATTTTTTATTGTAAATTGCAAATTGTTATAAATAAATATTTTTTAATTTAAAAAAATTTGCAATTCGAAGGTTTGCAATTTGAAAGAGTTAGATTTTTCCATTTTTGAATTTTGTAAATCAAGAATTACAAAATTATATATTTTCTTGAATTATAATTTCAAAGTTTGTAATTTGATAAAATTTTTGTAAATAGTTCAATTTTAAGGACTTAGATATTAAATCTCTCCAATTTGCATAGATAGTTAGTCAGTTGTAATGTGGGCGGGCTGTGGTGAAGCTCCCCCCCCGACGCAGAGTGGTCCGAAACAGCTAAAAAGGCGGAAATAAGTCGAATATATAAAAGTCTTTATGGGTTTATAATTGTGTATTTTTTATACGTATACAAGGAAAGGCACACCAACCACATTTTTATCCTTCGTAACTCTGAAGTCCCGTAAAATTCTCCTGAACATGATGTATCCACAGCAGAGTTTCCAGAGCAGAGTAACGTACAGACTGCTGCTCCGAGACGCCCATATCTACACCACGAAATTCGTATGGAAATCAGCAAACGTAAACTTTGCGTTTTTTGCGTTTTTTGCCCATGCGCACGCCAAGCGGTAATTATTGATAAAAGTCGGGAATCGTGTTGTTTAGAGTTTTGCGATTGGAAAATCCGGTCTGTTATAAAGACGATTTGGTACTTCAAGGTTTCTTAATGGAAAAAATACATTGAAGACGGATTGAAAGAGTTCGCATACAATTTGATGAAACATGTGCAGTCGAAGTGGAAGAAGCACTCCAGGTATGTATTGGAAAAAATGAATAAAAATGATGACAGAGAAATTAAACGGGTGGTCTGAATTCAATGCGGTTTTCTCCTCTCCCTTCATCAAAATCAATCTTGTTTACTTAAATGACGGGACCTTAAAACGAGATTGCATCGGTGCCGCATAAAATATAGAGTTAAACCAATAACCTATCAACATTTAAAAATTAATGTCTGAGTTTCTCATAATCTTCTCGTTTTTCTGACTAGGACGGGAGAACGGTTTCTCAAGTATGAGGCTGCTCGGCTGGAAACTGAATCAAGTCTTCCAAAAGGTCTAGCAAATGCAGCTAGAAGTAAGAAACCAAAAATTAAGAGCTTCCTTGACCTCTGAAGGTCACTTGAGTGCGGAAAAATATCTTAAAGGCATAGTTGACTCTTTCAATAAAAACGGTAAGTCCTATTATTTTACCTTAAGTTTAAAGATGCCGCGCGGGCACGTGCTTCTGCAGAACAGGTCACTGTTCTTCTGGCAGAGTGGGACCTGAACAAAGCTCAATATCAGAAAATTCACCTCTTTTGTAGAAACCACGGAGCAGATATTCTTACATCCTAAAATGTACTGCTAGTTGCGAAAAAAGGATGCTACTCTGGAATACTGGACATTTTATCAGCACGTCTCCTACAAGATTTGGAACCAGTTGTGTCTAGTTGGACATTTTACTCAGTTCTGCACCTCTTGTGCGCCTGGCAGATAGTACTGGCGACAATATAATTGCCGGAATGTGCTACCAAACTCAAGCTTTTCATGCCGTACAGTAAAGATAGAGTAATTAAAGAACACGCCTGAGAATATACTGAAAGAGTAGAAGATCCTCCGCAATTAAACTGACACCACTCTGCTTTTCAAGAAAGTTACAGTTGAAGGCACGGATGTGCAAGCATTGTACAAGTTGATTTGGTTGATGTTTGATTGCAAAATCGACGTTTAGCTAACGTCCTCTTCTCCGATTTTTTTTCAATTATGGGCCTAGGATGCAGGTTTGTGTTGCCGAATCCCACATGGCTAGTTAGAGGATAGAAAATCTCAAGTTAGTGGAGATGAAGAAGAAGGAAATTTAGTCTAACTTAAGGGAATAGATGGGCCTCCTAATAGATTCTCCTCTGTCGGTTAATGTGAGTAACGTTGCCAGAGGAAGCTCAGGAGAGCTCAAGCAAGTTCGTAAAAGTATAACCGCCTGCACGACACAAAAAAATTGTCTCATACGGAAATGTACAATGATTTATTCGACAGGCTTTTGTTAATGTTATTGTTCGCGCTGTGTTAGCACAAATAATAAACAAATGGTAGAATTCGGTGATTACGAAAACTTAACTGTTACTCTATTTTATCAATAATTTCGTCTTTATTTTTTAAAACTCCAGTACCCCACTACATAAGGAAGGCAAAATATGCTACTGGCAATACTAAATTCATCGAAAATCTTACTTCCAAAATTTATTTCCGCCCTCTTAGCTGTTTCGGACCACTAAGCGGTGCTAAGAATGTAAAGCTATTGTACCACATCCCTCTTTATTCTTAAGGTAGTACTCCGAAACCGGCCCTCTTCGCTGAGTATTTTTGGACCTCAGCGTGTTTATTGTTACCAACATTCTAAGAATATACCCCTGAGGTGCCATGCGTATCTGTCATACGTAAATGACGTCCTTCTTTGTTGTGGAAAAGTGATCCCTTATCCACTCTGCCCTTCGGCAGCCTCCCTAATAGCCCAAAGGAGAGAAAACGGTCAGACTAAGGTGGACGGAGCGATCCTTCTGAGATCATCAGTTAGATGCATAGATTTGAAGCACTCTTCTGGTGTGATGTGCAAGTGTATGTGTGCATGTGTGTGTGTTCCTCACTCGAAATTGTCCAGTAACCACCAAGCAAGAAGCCCCCGTGAAAGCCTCAAGCGAAAAGAGAGCGCTGACTGATTTTCGAGTAAACAGCCTACTCTGATGGGGTTCACAGCTTAAGGGGGGTTCTGAACCACCGGAGCCCTGGATGAAGTGCGTAACTCAATTTCCATTGGTACCGACTCAGGGACGAAACCAGTCCTTTTGCACGGAAGCCTGGCGCGTTTCCGTCTGAGCCACCGAGGTCAATAGTTTATTATAAATCTTGGGGTAATTGCCAGGTACATATTTATTGAAATTGTGGGATCCGTATTTGCACTATTCATGAAGTGCTTGAACAAGATTACTTTACCGACCGAGTGCAGTAGCACAATCAGCACATCGATCAAATGGTGATAAGGTTGAGTCGGACCTCGATGCTATAAACTTTCGGGTAGAGTTTTCACGTGAGTGTTTCCAATCTTGGTATCTTTTTGAACTGCGCTTGCATCGCCCTCAAATAAGATTTTGGTGTGAAACATACAAAATATACGATTTTGATAAAAAAGAGGTTATGAATTTTTAGTTCAGAGAAAGAAAGAATTTTTCCTGACAATGTGACATAAAATTACCAAAAATGAATTAATAATAATTATTTATTGTCCTGATAAATCTTATATCATACAATTTTTTCGTAACATTAGGAAGACCTTAGTTATAACAAGTGACTTTAATTTTAAAGTAATTTAAGTTCATATATTACAGCAGTAAGTATCTTATTTATTATCTATAAAATAAAATAAAAATGTTGAAAACTGCTCTTAATTAAGGAATTTGTAACTTTTATAGATTTAATTAAATACAACAGAGAAAAGGTACACATTCCTGAGACATTATTATTTAAATTATTTATTTAATTTAAAAATTAATAAATTAGGCTTAGGAAAATATATAACTTTATTTATAACATGAAATCCTTCCAAGCTGTCTTCCCCATCTGCCGAGTAAAAAAGAGTTGTTCAACAAGTGCATGTATTTTAAAGTCAAAAGGATAAATTGTTTTTACATTTTTTACTCCAAAATTCTATTTAAGGATTAATAAATTACTTTGGTTGCATTTTTCAAACATTATTTATCATAAATATTAAATTTTAGTACTTATATCATTTCAAATACGTGCGTTAGTAGTAAGCAATGGGGTTGTCAGCGCGACGCAAGCGCAGTTCAAAAAGGTCCTAAGATTGGGAGCACAGGTTTCCGATATCGTGGTCGCTCGGAGAAGGGAAATTGCGCAGTAGACATGCACGCAGCAATCAATTATGGTAGTTGATTTTAATCTCTGCGGATCATTTGCGCAAACGTCAAAAACAATCAGTGCGACAAGTGGTGAGGTCCCCAGATAAGAAGTTCAGGACATCGGTGTTTGATAGACTTGAGGTCCGACTTTATTTCAGGCTTTGAAGTCAGATAGTAAGATGTCTGCACGATAAGGGCTAAGGAATAACACTAATTACAGGAAATGTAACTTAAGTTATTCTTATAACTTAGAAAAATATCAATATTATATCCAACTTGAAAAATATCATTTAAGAAAATAAAGTCAGTGATAAGCCTGAAATTTAGGAATATTACAAGTATGAACGGTTTTAGGTTATGTTTGCTTTTTTTGTTGCGCGCAAAAAAGTTTGATGGCTCTTTTAAACCTTATGCAGCCCGTTTGGTCTGGCAGGTATCCAGCCAGTTTTGCTATCGCACCGCGACTTTTTCTACTGCGCATCTACCGAAAAGTGCTGGTCTATTTAAATTACAAATTATAAGCATTTAATATTGCCTTAATAATAAATTCTTTAAAGAAATTCGCCATTTCTTGGATTTAATTCATTTAATTTTTTAACAGTGAAACTTTGTTTGAAATATATCTGCATTTTTTTGCAAAACTTTTACTAGGATGAACCCGGTTATACATCAAAGCTACATACTAAGTCAAGAAACTCATGAGATCAGGATGTTATTAGTTACTCTAATACGATGCTTGAAACCTCCTGCAATGATCCTGTAGTTATACAATTACGAGCGGCCGCGAAAGGTGGAGGTGGCAACAGTCACCCCTGGATGATTTCTTATAGCTACCATCTTCCACTTTAAAGGTTTTTAGTCGCTTGCTTCCTGATGGTCAAGAAAGTGTCTTACAGTGCGGCAGGTGTTTAATAAAACCGCCTTGTGAGCTGCTGCCTATACACTACTGACTACTAAATCTTGAAGATGTTCAGTACATATTGAGTGCACAATGCTTGCAGCCGAAATTACAATGGGATGAATAGATGCATGATTCATATTCACTCTTCCACCTTTTTTTCTCGCATCACTATGTCAGGTCGATTGGCTTGGATGTAATGATCCGTTTGGGTTCTAACATCCCAATATAAGATGCAATGTTCGTTTTCTAAAACTTGCATTGGAATATGCATGTTAAGAGTCTCAAGTTTAGGGCAAGTTTCTCATTTATAGTTCCAGGTACATCATTGTGTCTGTGCACATATTTCCTCGGAGCCATTGTCTTGATGTAGCACGTACTTGCGATAATTTCTGGTAATGATCCATTTAGAAAGTAAGATCCCAATATAAGATGTATTCTTCGCTTTATAAAACGGGCATTGGAATTTACCTATAGAAAGGCGTCCATTCTTTTAAAAGACCCAGGTTCAGGGTAAGTTGTTGATGAATAATGCCCGCTACATCATTGTGTCTGTACGTATATTGTCTCTGATCCATTACGCGACAGCCATCAATGATGTGCTCTATGAATTCATTGGTATCTCCACATAATCTGCACCGGTTAACCACCTCTTGATATAATATGTGTTTGCGATAGTTCCTGATGCTAAAAACCTTGTCCTGTATCGCAATGACGAATCCTTTTGTCTTTGCATACAGAACACCCTTTCTTAGAAAAATATTGGATGTGTCACTACCCACTTCTTGTTGATCTAATGTTTTGGGGTGCTGGCCGTGGATAGCCTTCTGCCTCCATTGTACTTCTAATTCCTCTATTTTTTTTGCCTGATATTCATGGTACATATTACATATCACAGAACAGGTAGTGCTGTAAAGCGCAACATTTAGTTTTTTAATATCTACAATGCCCCTGCACCCTATTAGTCGTGGTAGAACTAACCTTTGAATCACTGAATTTTTATTCGCTGCTTCGTCATTTCTACGCGGACGATTCTATTCAGCTTTTCAAGGTCGGTATTAGACCATTTGATGAGCCCAAAGGAGTACGTGAGGATGTGGATGGAATATGTGTTGATTGCTGAATACCCTTAGATTCAAGAATACTTTAATTAAATGCACTGTGCCGCGTTTATCTATTTCGAACTCCATGTGGATATCATTGGAAAACCTCTTTGTGACATCGATCACTTGCTGCAGTTTCTGGGCTGAACTAGCGTACAGCTTCAAGTCATCCATCTACAGAAGATCGGTCATTTGTTGACCATCCTAATAATCATGAATTCTGAACCCATGAGACATGTTTTTAAGTATTTTGCTCAATGGGTTCAACGCCAAACAGAACCATAGTGCATTTTCTAATGCTATTAATTATATTAGTCGTCAAGTGCTTAAGGGCATGTAACAGACTCAAATACCTATATTGCAGACCTCACTTCTTACCTTCACCAAATATTTTTTTAAATTTATGAACTTTCTTCGTAAATAAAATATCGGACTAAAACTTTTAAAAATGTATCAGAAGACCAGAAAGTACGTTTATTTACTTCATGTGAGTAGCAATTTCGTAATTTTGCTCAATGGGTTCAACGCCAAACAGAACCATAGTGCACTGAAGGAGTCTCCTTGAAATTTAGCCGTCTTAATGCGCATTGATCTAGTTGTCCTTGGTTGTCCAAGATCAAAATGCTTGATTCTTGTACCTCAGAGCCTTATTGTATGATTTAGAAAGTCAACAATGCGTGGGCAGATTTTTCAAAAGTTTTAGGACTTCAAGAAAAAAGTCATGCGTCACGGAAGGAAAAGCTTGCTTGCAGTAAATGTATGCCACGTGTAAGTTTCTTTGAGGCTTGCGAGCTTCAGTCATGGCAACAGCATCTATAGTAACTAGATATTTACAGCTTTGCAACTTTTAACAAGATCCTTTTTGTTCTACTCTAGTGATGTCATTTTCGTCGCAATGAGAATATACCTTATCTGGAATAATAGCTGTAAAACATTTATAAATTGTTGGAAGACAGGCTGTCGGTCGAAATTAAGATGGATTTCGAGCATCCGGTTTTTTACGTAATATATACGTAGTACCGTGGAGCATAAAGCCTGGCATCAAATCTGGGTGTTCAATCATGTTCTGAAAAAAACAAGCGCACGCATGATGCACACTCGTCAGGTACTAGTACCACAAGTTGTGCACCATGTCCCGACCTGGAGCTTACCAGTTACTTGCCCTTTTTAAGAAAGCTACAACATCTAAAGCTATGATGTTTGTCAGCTGCATTTCAGGGCTTTTGTCTCCCGCTGCTGTCTCCAGTAGTTAGTCATATCTTCCAGTTCAGGGACTTCGGTGTCTTGCTGGTTATTTTGCTTTACATTTTTTCATTTTCATTTTCATTTTTTTGTTGATTATTAAAATTATTGACATGAATATTAAGTGTTGTCAGTATCGATAGTATTATAGCAATGTGTTATAGGTAAGACATTCCTATTTTATTTTATAAAAAAACTTATTCAATTTGTTCAATTGTTCGTACAATTACCTAATAGAATCTATTTTAAATTATTCAAAATAAAGTAATTAATTTTTTCTAAATTTTATACAAAAATTACTTATTTGAATTACTTAATGCCGAAATATAACTTTTGTTTATCAATTTATTTAAAAATTATTTCTTTTGAAAAATAAAATATCATATGTGCTTACCTGAAAAATTAAAAAAATTTGTTGTCAAAAATATAAAACACACAAATCTTTTTTAAATTAAAAAAATATTTTGTTCAGAAAATACGTCGAAATCGAATTTTTTCAACATGTTTTTATAAAAGAACCTTTCAGGAAAATAGAAAGGCTTTCAGAGAAGAAAACATTTTCTAATGATTTTCAGAAAAATTTCAAACAGCTTTTTATTTTGAAAATTTTTATTGTAAATGATTTCTGGTAAATTCTATTCATTTTCTACTTGATTACAAAATTACACTTATTAATTTAACAAAAACAATACATTATAAAAATATTAGTGAACAAAAAATATTTTTCAGCCATTGTAAACTCAAATCCAGTGTTTCGATGCAAAATTTAAGAGATTTTAAACTTTCATTATGAATAATTTAAAATAGGTTCTATTTGGTAATTGTTTAAACACTTTTGATAAGCAAATTCACAGTTTGAAAATTTTTCATTGAAGACCCTTAATTTTTGTTACGGAATCAACAAAAAATCTCTTTTTAAAGATATTTTACAGAAATTACTGATCATTAGAGTAATTTTAATTTTCATGAATTAATATTGGTTGTCGATTTTCTTTCAGCAGTTAAGCACACTATTTTTATAAAATTAACTATTAATGTCTTTCCGATAAATTTTCGCTCTGGTGAATTCAACATTGCACAAATACGGTTAAATTTTGTTTACGGAATCGACTAAAATTGCGTTTCCTATGACTCTTCGCTATGGTAACTAAAAAATAGCAATCGTTGATAATTATTTAGGCATTTTTCAAAAAACCATAATATAATCTATCATCGCAAATAGAGACCAAAAATACATTCGGAGTTGATTCCACAAAAATACTTAAGCTTATTAGTTGAAAATCGCCTAAACTGTGATTTTTCATGAAAAATTATTTATATAATTGCCAAAGAGCATGTATCTATTTTCATATTAAAAAAGATTTATTTGTTAACAGAAATTTTTTTTGCTTTTCTAAAAGCCGCACCAGGGGCGATTTTATTTTAATGCCATGACAATTTTGATGCGAATGACTTAGAGGGATAAAAAATTTTTTATTTGAAGATAAATACTTAGCAGATATAGGCAAAATATAGTTTAAAGCTATCAATTAAAAAAAGTCGTTTATTGAATAAACTAAGTCTATGAATATTGCTGCACGAGAGTTTTAAGGTGGCCGATTTATATTCATTTTTTTAAAGTTACATGATTTGTGGATCCAATCATTATCACGAAAAATAAATACACATAATACCCCAAAAATCCCGGTGTAGACATTTATGGTCAAACGATTTTCATTCTTACACTTAAAATCTACCATATTGAAATCACATTTTTGAGTTTTCATATTTTGACTTTGGATTTAAAATAAGCGACCCGAAAAGCACCCGTGTATTAATTTCCAGGCAAGTTCTATATCTTTCTTATATTTGTTTCTAAACCTTCTTAGTTAAAAAAATCGCACTCTCGGATATTTTGATCAAAAGTTCACCGATTTAAGACAAAATTGAACAATAGGGTCTATAGTGAGCCGCTCAGTCCCAGTTTAGGTTGGATTGTGTACTCTAACAAAATGAAATCTTCTGTTTCTTGTTCCAGCGTTAAATTTTCAATCTGACAGATACCCTCATGGCCCCGAATTACATGGTTTCACTGCGCAATCTGCTGACAGGGAGCATTCTCATGGGATGGAGCATCCTCCTGCCATGTCTTCTACTCCCACCATGTCTTCTGCTCCTGCCATGCATTCTGTTCCTGCCATGCAATCTGCTCCTGCCATGCCTTCTGCTTCTGCCATATCTTCTACTCCTGTCATGTCTTCTGCTCCTATCATGCCTTATGTTTCTACAGAGTTATCTCTTAATATCGGGCCCACGCCTCCTTCTATGGAGCCCCCCTATTCTAGATTACTTGGAATGAATATTGACAAACTTCGATTTCAACGATATTTTCCCATCACCAATCCGAACCGGGAACTTGCAATTCGATTATACAATTTTCTTCCCGGTACGCAAATTTATTTGAGAAATCAAGCTCGTCGTATTAGTGACCCGATAACCGGAGTAAAATTTATATTATCAGCAGTCAATGGTGACGCCCTTGCATTAGTGGAAAAAAGTAAAAGTAGTCATACGTTATTACGTGGATTATACATGCCTCCTAGACCAATAGGAGTACGAGCCAAAATAAACATATTCAACCACAAAGTTCGCCCAATAGAGAAAGAAGAAGAAAAAGACATTCCGTTGGCAAAGACTAACTCATTTCTAGAATGTTTTGCAGGAAAGATTGTAGACGTTCCTATTGATCCATCTTATCCAGTCAGGTCCACGTCTCCCGTCAAGCCTCCGTATCATAAATTATTTGGAAAAAAAATTAAAGAACTTCAATTTTATCGATTTTTACCCGTCATAAATTCGAGCTGGGAACTCGGAATCCAATTATACACTTTTGTCCCCGGTGTTGCAGTTCATTTAAAAAATGAAATTGGTGATACCGAAGGCAAGCCAACCGGAGTACAATTTACATTATCAGGCATCAATGGTAACGCCGTTGCATTAGTGAAAAAAAACACGAGTGGCGATTCGATTTTTCGTGGAATATATCTACCTGAAGTTCATCGTGAAGGCACGGATCGAGCGAGTATAAACATATTCACCGGCTCGGTCAGGCCAATGGAGAAGGATGAGGTCAATGCAATTCCATTAGGAAGCAATAAAGGAGCTAGAAAGTGGTATGAAATGAAGCGTGTGGATGTTAGATTTGTGCCCAGAAGAAATTCAGGCTGATCAATTTAATCCGGAAATTAAGTTAAACTAATGTGCAACGTTTTGATAAAGATTCTGAATGTTTTATTTAATCCGAAAATTGCGCATTAGAAAAGTAATTTTCCGGTTTAAATTTAAATTGCTTTTGTGAAAACTCCTTTTTTTTAATTCAACATTTAATTGACAATTCTATAATTTAATCAGAAATTATATTTTTCTAAACAATTTTATAATTTTATTTTTTATTAAAAATTATTTTTGTTATTGTAAACTCATATTTGAGTGTCGACAATTCAAATATATCGTTGAAATTTAATTTTTTTTCGTTGAATTTAACTATTTTTTATATGAAATTCAAGCTGTTTTGGTTACATTTGAAACTACAATTCAATTATTGAAGCTATATCATTATAGTGAAAAATTTAATTTTTTTGGTTCAATATTGAACTAGTTTGTTGAATAATTTTTTTTAAGAATACACATTGTTTTTTTAACTAGAAACTTTTGGACTAAAATTGATAACTTTTTTTTTAAGATCCAACTACAGTGAAACTCTTCAATAGCCCTCCTTTCTATAGCCCTTCCGAGAACTAACGCCATGCCGCAGGTAGGTGTCGCGAGCACTCGAGCGTGAACAAATAAAAGAAAAGCGAGCTATAATTAGTTAGTTTCCATCCACCGTCAGCCCAAAAATCGGCGCTGTAAAAGAGTTTTACTGTATTTAGTTGAAAATGTATGTATTTTGTTAAAGTTTGTACTTTTTTGGTGGAAAATAAATCTTTCAAACAGTAAAATTGATTAATTTAAATAATTTTTTCATTTATATTTGGCCGGAAGTCTATTCTTTTTGGTAATGAGGTCTGGCATAATTTTATTTGATAAGTAATAATATTTTTGATTAAATTTTAATTGTTTGATTCACTGCTTTTCTTTGAAAATTTAACCATGTGAATGAAAATTTGTTTTCCTTTTCAAAACTTAATCCTTTTCGTCGGAATTTCAACTTTTTTGGTTCAAAGTGCAACTAGCCGCTCGAAATTTAAAATCATTTTTTATAAAGTTGAAAATAGATCTCTTTGTTTAAAAATTTTACTACTTTGTTATTTTCTAATGCTATTAATTATATTAGTCGTAAAGTGCTTAAGGGCATGTAACAGACTCAAATACCTATATTGCCGACATCACTTTTTACCTTCACCAAATATTTTTTTAAATTTAAGAACTTTTTTCATAAATAAAATATCGGACTAAAACTTTGAAAAATGTATCAGAAGACTAGAAAGTATGTTTATGTACTTCATGTGAGTAGGAGTTTCGTAATTATTTAAGCAATTAATTATTTTTTTAATTTCGAAATTTCTAAAAATACATTCAGAAACATAGTTTATGTATTCTATTTCATTTCATTTTTTAGCTATAAACAAAATGCTTGAGCAAATAATTGATGTTTAAACAAATAGAAATTTATTTAAAATTAAAAGAAAATTATCAAAATTATATAATTATTCCACTAAAAGTATCATATGATACTAATTTAAAAAATAAAGTTGATATCTTCGGCTCAATTTTTATAAATCTTGGAAATAGACAATAAATAATTACATAATGTTTTTATACAAATTGGCTACTCTAAATAAGGACAACAAATTCCATTTTAATTAGAAAATACGAGTATTTTTTCACATTAATTAAGTTTAATTAATAATTGTTTAAGTAAACAATAATTTGTAAAAATGTAATTTTTTTATTTTTAGGGTGGGTTGGAAATAAAAATTCTTAGTGTGGTTTAATTGCATTGGAAATCCTCTTAAATTCCTGAAAAACTTAGCACGTTTCGATGAAACACTGGAATATGAGTTCTAATTTTTGAAAATTCCAAATTTCTACCTCTTTCACCCTCTTCGAACAAGAAGGTGTAGATCTCGAAAAAGTCAAGATACGTTGCCTAGTGTTCGCAGATGATAAGGTTTTAATGGCAGAATCAATCCAATACCTGCAAAGAATGTTGGACAAACTGAATACAAGCATTTAGAGCATGGGAATCAACGTTAGCGTAATTAAAATAAAAATTATGGTGCTCAAAGGAAAAGGTGAGAAAACAATATGCAGCATTGTTTTAAATTATAAGAAAATAAAACAACTTAATAAGTATGTACACACAAAAAAACTTGGGGTGAGAAAAGTTGCGGGTAATCATTCAGTCTAGGCACAGTCAGCTATCATAAAGGTAGTGTCGTTCAAGGTAATTAATAAGCGGGTAAAGTATACATGACTTTATCTTCGAGTAGGGTAATAACGGCGAAGTGTCAACTGCTGACTTATTATTTAACGTTTCAAAGTCGCGATTGTCTTTATAGTTAGTAGGTGCATTAAACAAAGCACGCTAAGCTATTAATAGTGTACTCAAAGAAATGAGCTATTTCTTAAATTCAATTTAATTAATTTTTTAAAAGAGATATTCCTCTAGAATCAAACCGAAGTGCCAATGACAAAGAAACCGAACGCATCCTCAGGTTGCGGATAGAGGGTCTCTGTACCAACGGTTTCTGCTAAATATGGTTACAAAAAATTAATAGGCAGTCGGGAAAAATTTTCCAGGAATGACTGCACGCTCTGTGGTGCAAGAAACACCGAGAACTATCGCACTTTTCGCTTTAACGTCTGATAAACCATGCCAAAGTACTCCAAAGACCCAACGATTTTCATCAAGTTGAGGAAGATCTGTACAGTTTTACAGTCATAATTGTAAGAAATTTCACGTTGCTCAGAAAATTAAAAATTTTCTTTTAAATCTTAGAGAAGATACTAACTTGCATCATGAGTTTGCAGTTTAAGGTATTTCTTGGCATTTCATACCTCCTTCCGCTCCTTATTTTGGGGGTTTTGGGAACGCAAGATTGAGGAGTATTGAACACCACCTGAAGCGTATTATAGGTGTTCAAGAAAGAGAACAGAACTTGCAGAAACGGTCAATGAGAGAAGGAAACATGAGAGCACATATAGGAAGGTTGTAGGAGAGGACTGGAAGGTAAAGGAATCAACATTTTCTCAACTGTAGAAAAATTGTGAATACAGAAATTAGGTGCAGAAGTACATAGTGGTTTTTGAGAATTAGCGGTTTTTGAGTCTCTATGATGCAATGAGTATAATCCGTCCACTCAAAATTAACTTTTGCAACTGAAAAAAACCGGAGGTAGCCACCTATTTTTTAAACATTTTTATTAAATCAAAGGAGATTTATCGATTTACCTTCGTATCAAAAAAAATTTACCTTCCTATAAATTATATATATTATATTAAATATACAATAAGTCTATGAAGAATTAATTTCAAAACTATGTGAATCTTAAGTTTTTCTGCTTATCTTCCTGACAGATAGATTTAACTTACTTAACGGGAAATAAAAGTCTTCGGATAGTTTGGCCAGTTCTGATAACAATGACGATTCATGAGTCATAATGAACGCAACATAAAAATTTCCATGTAAGAACCAGCTGTCCTTAAACAGAAAAGATTGTGTTAACATTGACTCTTATGAAATTTTAATATCTAACAAGGAAAATATTGACGCCTTAAAACGGAGAGATAACGATTATAGCATAGAATTTACAATCTGATGCGGCACCGAAATATTCAGTAGTTTCATTATGAATCAAATTTCTTCTTATAGCATTAGGCAGTGTTTCCTGAAATTCGAAAAGATGAAGGTGGTCTACACCTTGGTCTTTTCTTCGGCGGTGGTACTCAATTGCATTGGTGAATATAATAATATATTATGTCTATATTTTTGAGAAAAATTTATCAAGCTTCAAGCCATTGGTATGATTATACACGTATACATACTGCCGCGTACAGTTATAACTGTTCCATATGTGAACGGGCACATATGTTACACTCCCAGATGTGCACTTTGACATATAGATATTTAGAAATATCCTACCGGATGCATTTATTTGAAATTTCACGTAAAATGTTACACTTGTTATTCTTTATACACACTTTCACTTATTTGCGTCTTTTAACGTACTTACAAAATACAAATTAAAATCAGTGTTTCGATACACCGACGTGCAATATTGAGCCTTATAGTTTCGTTCATGTGTCGGTTACTCCGTCCTACTTTTTTCAAGGAGAGTAAATAAGGATTCGGGAATGTAGTTCATTAGCTCCGAAACTCTTTTTTGTAGGCGATCAGCACCTGCTTTGACTAATTTTCAATATAATGGAACATTTGGTGCAATTTGCACGCACGGATAGCCCTTTCTTTAAGCAGAATTTTTCACAGAAAAAAATTACAGTAAAAATGGTATTGATCCTGCAATATAAAAAATTTAACTTTACACTTTGTTTCATATTTTTCAAGATTAACTGAATTTGGAGCTGCTATAAAAATATCATGACGGTCGTTTTGCAGCTCTATGACATTCTGATAAGCACTTTAAAATAATTTTGGTAAAGAATTGGAACACACATAACCTCAAAATACCCACACATCAAATTTACCATAATCATTTTTTTTAACCCACAAAAAAAGTGTGGAGGGTCGTCCGTTAGCATATTGGATATTATTTCACAAATTTTGAAGACAAAATATTTATAATTTTAGGAAAAAGCCGGGGAAACCTAAAACTGGTAAAATCGGTAATTTTTTAAGTATCACATGCCCTTAATTGAAAATGTAACTGTTTCATGCTTGGTGGGTTAAATATTAATATCTTTAGTTAAAATTTAAAAAATTTGTTTGTAAGTTCTGTATCTACCTTTTTGTAAAAAATTCAAATGATAAGTTGAAAATTTAATTAAAAACCTAAATATTTGGTTCAAAATTCATGCATTTTAAAAAATTGTTCATTTTTGGTAAACAGTTAGTATTTTTGGTTGCAAATTAATTTGATTGGATTAAAATCATTTTATTTTTTATTTTGGTAGAAAATGATACTTTATGTTTAAAAATTTAGTTATCAAGTTCAAAATCTTACTATTATTTTGAAATTTCCATTAAAAGAACTAATACTTGGTTTAAAATTTAATAAAATTAAAAATTCAACAACATAGTTTTAAAAAATTTGATTGGATATGCATCATTTTAGTTAAAAATTCCTTCATTGGTAACGAATTTTACCAATTTTTTTGTAAATAATTAACATTTTGGATCAGTTGTTTTTATTTATTGGTTAAAACATCTTTTGTTATTCAAAATTGATCTATTTTGTTGAAATTTTTTATTTTTTGTTTTATTCGACAGATTTTATTGGAATTCAAAATAGGTTTTGTTGACAATTTTAACTGTTACACTTTTTGTTGAGAATTTAGTTTTTTATAAACTATGCATCAGTTTGGTTAACGATTTAACTATTTTCTTGAAAAATTGTATATTTTTTTTAAATAGTTATTTTGTCTAATAATATAATAATAAAATGTTGCATTAATTATTCTTACATTTCCGTCAGTTTTAGTATGCACGGAGATGTGACTTTTCTTATCACTGCCCTTCAAATGAAACTCAATTCCTAATAGTGTGTGTGTAACGATGGCAACATTCCTTTCCTCGAGTTTTTTAAATTACCCAATAATCGGCATTGAAGAAAAGCGACAATAATGCTTCCGATTTTTCCATGACACACATATTGTTTAAAGAATAATAATTTAAAGTAAAAAAAACCATAAAAATTAATTCTTTTTGGAGAAAATTTACGGTTTTGAAAAAAGAAATTTGTTGCTCATATTTTTAGGTAAATTTCGAAAAACTAAAAGCGTCTATATCTTTTCTATTCAGGGTCAACCACGATTTTTTAAATAAATGACTTGTCCGTTGTAAAATAATTTTTATGAAATTTTACTTTAATATTTACTTCTCAGTGTGTAATATTTTAATGATAAATCTTAAAATCTTGCCATCACTTCTGGGAAAATAATTTTCTTGACTACATTCTCATCCTAATGAGAAAGTGTTGATTTCATAAAAAATTTTACTCTGTCGGTTTTCATTAAATTTTTACGTTTTGAGACCCCTGAGTCATAAAAAAACGATTTTTATGAAGTTATCTGTCTGTCTGTAGTCTGTAGTCTCAATTCAGTAGGTACGATAACTTTAAAATGACTATTTTTCTTAAAGATTTAAAAGTTTTATGTACAGCTGTTATAACATGATATGAAAACAAGTCAATAAAACAAAAACGTTTATTTTCAAAGCCAGACAATATTATCACGGTAACTTTTGGAATGTTGTCAAAAATTCAAATTCTGATCATACAAAAAATAATGAAAAATCAAAAATTCCATTTTGCGGTCAGACTATGCAAGCCAAAGAAAAAGAATTAACGAAAATTGCGCCACCTTAATGACGCGACGCTAAAATTTCCATTAGAAACTCACGGAGTAATCGCAATACTTTTTTTTTGCAGCGCTAAAAACTTTAAAAAATAAAATACCTGACATTTACATAAGCCGAAGGCGGCTTCACGTGCATCGCATTTTAGTAGCAGTTATTAAGCATTCCGTCGGTAACTTTAAGAATTTTGTCTGGATGCTAGCGCCACGCAGTGGAAGCCACAGACAACAACACTGCGATGCAAGTGAGAGCAATCAAGCAGTGTCCTTGAGGTTCTGAGACGAGATTTTTGTTCATGTTTGTACTAACTGCGTGAATTCAATATCGACTTTTTTATGTTAATTTAATTTTTACATATATTTATTTACATTTATTTTCCGATTTTGAATTTTATTTTTAAACTTTGCCTGTTAATTAAAAATTTTTACATTTTTAAAGCTGCAAAAAAGTATTGCGTTTACTCCGCGAATTTTTAATGAAAATTTAAACGTATAATCCGAATTTAAACAACTTAAAAGTTGACCTTGCCTTTTTTTGAGTTTTTAAGAAGGAACCGAAGGGGGTCTCAGTGGGGTCTTGAAGAGTACTTTGTAGAGGCTCCTTTCGGTTCCCCCGATCCACCAGGGATATTTGATAAATTATTTAGGGTAACTAAATTCCCAAAGCATATTTATTTATTCAAAATCTCGACCCTTGGATTTGTTAATATTAAATGAATTTGGGGTTACACGGGAAAACCTTTATTCCGTTTTATTAGCAAATTTCTTGTGTTCGTAAAAAAAATTTATATATAAAAATATCTTTATTATATCCTACAGATGGAAGTGACGAGCAGCAGAGGCAACGTAGAAGACTAGAATCTCATAACAACGTTGCTTCAAGTTCTTCAAGTTCTTGGAATCCACGTTAGTAAAACGTACTATTTTCAAAGAAAAAAAATTTTCCGCTAATAAATTATTAATCGATGAACGACATTGGCCTCTGGATGCATTTGAATCGAGTTTCGAATCTTGACTTACAAAGAGCATATTCTCATAAAAAATTTAGTTCCGCATCTACTATCTGTGCAATAAAACGTTATCGCTTTCCCCGTTTTGAAGCAAAAACTAGCAACATATTTTTAAAGAAAGACATTTCTGTAGAGTGTGAAAATTTATAAACTTTGTGAAATTTGCCGATATTCATGATAAATTAGTAACAGTTCAGCTAGACGTATACGCAGTAGCTTAAGCTATAATTTTTGAAATTGATAAAAACTCATGTAAATTCAAAAGTTATGCAAATTTAAGGTGTTCACAGATAGAGTTGCTAAAATGCAAGATATATATTAATTTTCTCTTCCTAATGGTAGGACAGTTATGCATATGCGTGACAATTTTTGGGATTCAGGAAAAAATACAAAATTTTATTCGTCACCCGCCCATAAATTTTGCTTGCTGAACGGCTTTGTCTCTGGAGACCTTTGAAGCAAGTTTTCAATTCCAACATAAAGAGGACATATTCTTATAGGAAATTTAATCGCACATCCTTTTTACTAAATACAGTTGTTGCAGTGTTCTTCTTTTTAAAATAAAAAAAAAACTGTTTGTAAATTTTAGAAATTTATAAAAGATTATGAAATTTTTTTTTGACATTAATGATAATTTTTGGAAACTTATGGGAATTTCCGGAAATTATTAGAAATACGTAGTGATCTGCCAGAACTTTATGAAAGAGTTGTGCTGAACGCATATGCAATAGCTAATGTTATGGCTACTCTAATATGGAAGAACGGTGTTTTCTTCACTTTTTTGGTTGTATTTGAATAATTTATTTATGAACTGGCCATATGTGCCAAACAGTTTGAAAACGTTAATTAATTAAATTGAAAAGCGAGTTAACAGTTCTAATTAGGATGCCGGAATTTCCGAAAGCGACGTAACTGGAAGTCAGGGCTGTTTTCGAAATATGGACCTGAGAAACGGACCTGCCGTAATTTGAGGGAACGCTGTTCATGATGAATGAATATGCAATAACTAGATTATTACAAATTATTAATTAGTAATGAAATTATCAAGTACTACGTAGTTCAAGCTGCCACTCGCAGATGGCGCCATCGGTCAGTTTCCAGCGGTCAGTTATATTAGTCGTTAAACTGTTGTTAACTGTCCAGTTAACTTTTGGTTTTGATGCATTTATCCTGGTTGGGAGTAAGAAGAAAAAAGAAGGAATAATGCTAAGCAGGCAAAAACACCAGGGCGCCGAATCACGGCGTAAAAGACTTACCCCCATGTTTCTGAATTAATGCGAAAGCGATTCTCCTAACACCTGTTGCCATGAAAACCTACTAGAAAACCCTACCCGACCTAGTGATGAGTTTAAAAAAACTTAAATTAGATCTTAGGCAGATTTTATCATGCAATACCCCCCCCCCCCCCCCCCCCCCCACCCCATAACCAAGGCACACCCCTCCCTCTCCCTTCTTTCCTTCTTTTTCTGAATTTTTTTTCTTTTTTTCTTATCCCGGCGTGCCCGTGTCTTGTTTTTTTCCCTGTTGGGATC